>JAUTXW010003165.1:0-53554 GCA_030620095.1 Kuschelorhynchus macadamiae
AAGGTTTCAAGATTCTTACAATTAAGTTATAGAGTGCATTAGCCCTAGAATCCTCACTTATATCAAAAAAGCCTAAAAAAACGTTCTTTTATTTCGGCTAATTTATTTACATGCCTAACAGTTACACAACATTGGGCTTTTGCAACTATATCCGTCGTATCATCTACAATTAATGAGAAAAATGTAGCCTTCGATATTTCTTGTTTAATAAAGTCTCTCACATGTTCGTCAATATTCGTCGATTGTCCCGTAAATACACTTTTCTCTTCTAAATGCTTTACAAGTTCGGTGTTACGTTTAATTAAACAATTAAAAACTTCCTTAAAATTCCCTCTGTTAAAAGAAGATTCGGATTCGTCATGACCCCTAAAAGCCAGTTCTTCTTTTTCCAGTAATATAGTCGTATCTATAAGGTATGTCAAAAGCAAGCGGTTTTTCCTAATATCTTCATTGTACAATAATTTAGATAAACGAGCATTTTCGATTAGTGCATCTTTAATTGTAGTCATATTTTGAGACTTCATGCATTTTAAGCGCTCTTTTTAAAATCAACGTATCCATCAGAAGTCCATACTGTTTTTGTTTTTCCCAGTATTAAGCAAGGCCAACAATATAAACGCTGCTTAAAAACACTTCCACAAATCCAAGTGTATGTTTGATACCATGACGTTTGAAATGACCGTTTATATTGTCGACCGTCTTTTTTATCACTACTTAAGGTACTTATCTTCGGCATGGGTCTATCTCCGCAAAGAATTTCTTTTTTCTCATCCTCGGGACGCCTGGAATTTAATTTTTCTCCAAAATTTACAGTCAGTTGAATAAGGAGAGTTTATTACGTTAATTTTTTTAACATGTTATTTGGCCGCCATTTTGTTCCTCTATCTTGAATTCGTAACACAACACAGTTAATTTTTTGGACGATTTCAAAAAAAATATATATAAATCTTAAAATTAGTGTTTTTAAGTTGGTACTAACCTCAAGTAAGAGAATTTGTGAAGATTTTAATCTTTTATGTAGGGCATTTTACACAGTGGCTCAAAAATGGGTTAAAAAAATATAAAGTTTTATAAAATTTTTAAAAATCAAAATTTTCAAAAAATTTTTTTTTCGTAATAGACTATTTAATTCCAAGTAAAAAACGTCTTATGAAGTTTTCTGTAAAACCTATGATTTTATGGTAAAAAATTATCTGATTTTTTTAATGCAAAAAATAATACATATTCAAAACATTGTATAGCTACTAAATAACATTTTGATGACTCAAAACACAAAATATAGCCCTTTGTAATATGTATTTTTAATAACGGCTACATTAGCATAATATCAAGTTACCTGTGACTAGCCGTGACGCTTAGACCAAAACAAATAAATAATATGTCAAAAAAGCGTGGTTTATTAACAATGTTTGACGTTTTCACTTTGAAGTTATATAGTATATAAACTGTGTTAAGGCTATTTTTGTGATTTTTCTGTATTTTGAGTAAGATGCCTCATAAAAGAAAACATCATAGTGATAATCGAAAAATGGTATGTTACGCATGTTTTAATAAAGCAGTTAGAAGTGTTAATATTACTGGTAAAGTAAAACAACGTCTTGAAATTATTTCGCCTAGTTTTGACGAAAATAATGCAAGTATTCCCTCAGTGCTCTGTAGAACTTGTTACATAAAACTAATGAACAATAGACTAACAATAATTTTTGACTACGCACAAATGAAAATTTTGCCTGGGCGTTTCGAAATTACTGAAACATGCGTCTGTCAAATTTGTCAAGTGGCGCGTTTTCGTGGTCATCCTAAAATCAAAGATCTACCGTTTTCGTTTGCTGTCAAGAAAAAGGCTGTAGGTAGACCTTCAAAGAAAGATACGAAAGCGAAACAAAATTACAAAATATGCGTGAACTGCAATTGTAAATTACAAAAAGGCAGAAGGCATAAATGTACCAAGATGAAAAAAATTGATAATTCCCTAACACTAATTAAAGACTGTAAGCAACAAATTGTAACTAAAGTTCTGGAGGAACAAGAATGTGCTCAGGGAAGTTCTGTCATATCTTTAGATAAGGGACGCAGTACTATGTCTATACAGTTGAAGCGAAAATCAGATCTTCAGGGTGTTTTAAGTGCTCAAGATTTGAGCTATATGCAACAAGACTGTAATTTATCTCAAAATTCGTTAAGAAAAATATGTGGTTACCTTCGCACCAGGATAAACAGAACTTCCATAGAATCTTCGGCTTTACAGAAATTGCGGTCTAGTAGTCATATGCTAGATAAGTTTTTTTCAACTGTAGACTTACCGGATATTCAATGCTTGAAACAAGATGGCACTCCATTTTTGATATACTGCAGCGATCTTCCGGGGCTACTAACTTATATTTTAAATGCCAGGCAACAAGACGATGATTTTCATCTAAAAATCGGAATAGATAGTGGCGACAATTCCTTGAAAATATGTCTAACCATACAACCAACAAATGACCCAGAATATTATCAAAAATATAAAAGTGCTGGTATACAAAAGTTACTAATAATTGGCTTGGGACCAAATTTCAAGGAGAATTATGAAAACGTCAAAATACTTATGGACACTTTGCAATTACATAGTATATGCGGAATTTGTCCATATACTTTTGCGGCCGATCTGAAACTAATAATGCTGCTTTTGGGTCTGCAAACAAACGCGTCATGCCATCCTTGTCCGTGGTGCGACATCAACTGCAAGGAACTTCAAAATAAAGGTAATCCAAGAACAATTAAGAACATCAACGAACAACGAATTTTATGGCAACAAACGACTGGGGGAAAACTTTCCAAAGCAAAGTATTTTGGTAAGTATAAGTATAAATTCATCAAGTTGCGATACATTTTAATGATCATCATCTGACATTTTTAGTAAACTGTGTAAATATGCCACTAATTATCGGAGATGAAAACGAGCCAGTATTAAACTATATACCTCCTCCAGAATTGCACCTTCTTTTGGGAATCGTTCAAAAAATGTTCGACAGCTTAAAAATTGAATATCCAGCAGCAGCCGAAGCATGGATAAAAAGAGCTGGGCTAAGTTTCGACCATTATGAGAAATTTAATGGCAACAACGCGAGAAAGCTGTTGAAAAAAGTTGATGTTTTAGAAGCATTGTCACCTGGTTTGTACACTTACCTAAGCACTTACTTAACTTATTTTTTCCTAATGTCAAAAAATATAGTTTTTTTTTTGGTTTTAGGCAACAAATATTGCAATTTGTTCAAGTACTTTGATAAAGTTGTTTCCAGTTGCTTTGGGCAAAGTCTTGACATTAATTTTGCCGAAGATATTCAACGCTTTGCCGTCGAATTAATACAAGTCGGAATACGCTATACACCGAAAATTCATGGCCTTGTGCATCATGTTTCTGACTTTATTAACGTACATCAGCGAGCACTTGGTTTTTTTTCTGAGCAAGCTTCAGAACAAGTTCACCATTCATTTAAGATGTGTTCACAAAATTTTAATTTAAATTCAAAAAACTCTCATTCTTCTAAACAAAAATTGTTGAGGTGCATTTGTTACTATAATAGCCAACACATATAATGTATGTATAATATAAATTCGATTATTATTCTTGTATTATTTATGCACAAAAGATCAGTTATTTTTTTGGAAAAAGGTATAGGTTCTATGGAAAACTTCATAAGACGTTTTTTACTTAAAATTAAATAGTCTATTACGAAAAAAAATTTTTTTTTGAAAAATTTGGTTTTTAAAATTTTTTATAAAACTTAATATTTTTTAACCCATTTTTGAGCCACTGTGTAGAATGTCCTACATGAAAGATTTTAATTTTCACGAATTCTCTTACTTGAGGTTAGTACCAACTCAAAAACACTAATTTTAAGATTTATATATATTTTTTTTGAAATCGTCCAAAAAATTAACTGTGACAACGTTACCAGCTTATCTCTATATCAGTGGTTCCCAAATTCCTCGTGATTGTGGACCCCTAAAATTCGGCAGAAGTAACATGCGGACCTTTAACTAAATTATTTCGTAGATAAGGTGGTGGTTGGTAGTTTTAGTTGGTCCCCACAGAATTTATCATACTATTTGTTAATTTAGAAAGCGTTTTTGTGCTTTCAAGTGAAGCTGTTGCATTCTTATTATTAACATACAGAAAGTTATTCCAACACTAAGAAAAAAAAATTATATAAATTCATCAAGGCTGGTTTATTAAAATCCTAGCTCGTATTACCATTCAAGCCCACAACTCTTAAGGTGGTGAATGGAACATTTTCTTATCTGTCATAATTTTTCCAAAATCCCAAAGTCGGGATATTTTAATTCTTAATTCTGAAGAAGCATCCAGGCGACTTCTTTGTTTTGTCTTTAGTGCAACAAATGATGAGAATCCTTGTTCACACAGATATGTCGTGCAAAAGGGAATTAGGTGTTTCAAAGCATTTTCGGAGAGCTCGTTAAAATCATGGCTTATCTTGATCCAAATCTGAAGTAAGTCATTGTCTTTGAAAACAAATTTTACGTCGTTGTTGCACGACAGATCAATCAGTTGATCTTGCTCTTTTACTGAAAGGCTGGAATAAATAATCCAGGATTTATCATTATTCGCAATAGAAAAGTATTCACGAAAACTAACTGCTAACTCACGCAAATGTTCACAGATATTTTGTTGAACCTCAGGTGGCAAATTCTCTTCTGAATTCAGTAGAATGATTCCGGAACAAGAAATGAACTTAAAAAGTTTTGTTCAACTCGATCGACCCAAATTTGTAATTTTTTGATGTCCCTTCTATCTTGTCTTGAACTTGAAAAATATTGGTACTCCTGCCCTGTAGACATAGGTTCAGATCATTTAGATAGGCAAAAATGTCTGGAAGGTATGCTGTCATGCACATCCACGAAAAATCAGTAAGTCTTTCCGCTAATTCAAATTTATTTTAATTTAAAAAAAGACGCACTTCATCACCTAATTCAAAAAAAAACGACTCAAAATGTTACCGTGTGATAGCCATCGCACTTCTGTGTGTAAAAGGAGCTGAATGTGATCACTACCGGTTTCCTCACGGATTGCTTGAAAAATCCGAGCATTTAATGGTCTAACTTTGATAAAATTAATAATTTTGACAATATCGTCTAATGTTGATTTTAAGGATGGGAGCGTTCTCTTGCACGCTAGGACTTCCCGATGGATACAGCAATGAGTCCACATCACACGTGCAAGTCCCGTTAATCTGCCAGACATTGCACGGGCTCCGTCTGTACTTAATACAACATATTTCGGCCATGGTATCTTATTTTCAGTAAAATAAATCATTAAAAGTGTTAAATACCCACTCGACCGTAGTACGCATAAGCTCTCGTAAGATCAAGAAGTCTTCATGTATTTCGCCTTCCCAGTCATAACGAACAAAAACTAATAAGTTTGCTTTGTATGTAATGTCTGTGCTTTCGTCCAACTGTATTGAAAACATTTTACAAACCTGGAGTCTTGATATTAATATCTGTTCTATATTCAAAGACAAATCGGTAATTCTGCGTTTTCATAGTGTTGTTTGAAAGAGGTATTCTTTGCAGTTGTTTTGTCGCAGTTTCACTAATCATATTTTGTAAAAAATTTGGCAATTAGTTTCGCTACTTGGAATGAAGCGAGAGCTGCACTTTCATTTCCAAAAGCAACTTTAGTTATTGCTCTTTGACTTTTTTTCAGCTCTCCTTCATTCGGAAAAAAACAATTGATTTGTTGACCGATTCGGGGTGTTTAAGTGACGTCGAAGTTTCTTCGAAAGAAAAACACATTGTGGCTTTGGCTCCTCGCCGACACAATACTTCTCAAACTACTAAAAATAAACAGTATTTAAATAAATCAAGGAGCCGTTCACGTTTACGTGCCGCGCACATGCAGTGTCCAGAAGTCTAATCGAAAATATACAAGTCGTAAGAAAAATTTCCGAAATTATTTTTTTTTTAGTAGCCGCGGACCACAATTTAACCAAAATATTACCAGGTCGTCCCCATAGTGAAAAAAACCCTACAGACTTTAGTCAACCAAGGTCGATTTCCTCGTTACCTACGCTCTCCAAAATTCTAGAAAAAGTAATGGAATCTCAAATTTCTTCATATGTATCCAGTAATATTATCATCCCTTATAAACAATCTGGGTTTAGAACCGGGTAGAGTTGCACCACTGCCTTATCCGACATTGTAGATCAGGGGTGCTCAAACGGTCGATCGCGATTGCTTTTTGAGTAGATCTCGAGGAGAAACATTTTTTTAATAAGTAGGTACTTAACTAAACTACAAAAATTTATTACGTAATAGAATAACACTCTGCTAGCGGCAAAAGGTGGCTTTATCAAAGGAACGCTCGGTACTTGTCAAAGAAAAGCCGCGTTTTTTATTCTTGCCCCTTTTCTAGAAATTTCGGGCGGCGCTTTTGACGGGAACATTCGAGACTTTTGTTCACGCCGATATAAATGTTGCGCCTGCAGAAATTGGAGTCATTCTGAATTGCAACTTGAAGGCAATACTACGTCGATACAAAGTGTATTATTAAATAGTACAAAACGAGTGCAGCGAAGAAATCTAAAACGTATCATTTTAATAACGATTGGGAGGAAGAATTTTTGTTTTGTATGGTGGAGGATAAGTGCATTTATCTTATTTGTCGTGCGTCAGTTGCAATACCTAAGCGTGGTAACTTAGAGAGGCATCATAAAACGGTTCATAAAAACTATGAAAAGGATTTTCCGCCACAGAGTGAATTAAGAAAACGAAAAGTACGTGATTTGATATCTTGTTTAAAAAAAGAACAAACCATGTTCACAAGACCAGCCAAACAATCAAAAGCTGCTATGATCGCGTCATTTAAAATATCTCATATATTGGCGAAACACAAGAAACCATTCGAAGATGGATCGGTTGTGAAGGAAGCATTTATTGAAGCAGGTGAGACTTTATTTGGAGATTTTAAAAATAAAACAGAAATCATGTCTGCTATTAAAGAACTTTAGTTATCTCGTCCGCCTGTCACAAGGCGTATTGAAGTCATGAGTCAGGACATGACAGATAAACTAAAAAATGATATCATGGAATGTACATACTTTTCTTTACAGTTCGACGAATCCACCGATATGACACTGCCCAGCTGTGTATTTTTATTCGGATGGTATTCAATGACATGTTGGCTAAGGAAGAATTTTTGACAATCATTCCTCTGTTGTAAAAAACTACAAGCTACCAATATATAAATTAGTGTGCATTACAACCGATGGAGCACCAGCAATGACTGGAACCAAAAACGGTTTTGTGGCATTGTGTCGAGCTAATGAAGATTTCCCTTCATTTTTTTCAATCCATTGCATCATACATCAACAAGTTTTATGTTCAAAAGTTTTAAACACGGAGGAAATTATGGGCATTGCAACAAAAATTGTGAATTCCATCCGTGCAGGTAGCTTGCAACGGCGGCTCTTTAAGTTGCAGTTGGAAGATAGGGAGTCAGCTGAACACACTGATTTAGTTCTTCACACGGACGTCAGGTGGTTGAGTCGCGGAAAATTCCTAGAAAGGTTTCAAGAATTATTGCCCGAAATAACAGCTTTTCTAGACGAAAGAGGTGATGACACTCAGATGTTGAAAAACGAAAAATGGCTGACTGATTTGGCATTTTTGATTGACATCACAATGCACTTAAACACCATTAACTTGGAGCTTCAAGGTAAAGGAAAAACTGTTATTGAGATGATTAGCGCAGTAAACGCATTCAAAAGTAAATTGCAACTTATGATAGACCAACTGAAAAGAAAGGATCTGAAACATTTTCCGTCTTCGAAAGCAAGGATTCCTCAGTTGAATTATGATACGTATGAGGCTGAATTATCAAATATTTTGGGACAATTCGAAATGCGTTTTTATGATTGTAGTAAATTGGCAAATGTAGCATCATTTATGAGTTATCCTTTTTCATATAAAAACATTGAGGAATTAGATACTGAAATAGCAAGTCAGTTTAATATGAACTCATCTTCTGTTGAAAATGAGTTGGTGCAGATTATATCAGATATACATCTCAAAGCTACTCATCTGATACAAATTTCTGGTGTTTTATATCTGAAGATAAATATCCGAATCTAAGGCAAATCGCCCTTCAACTGACAGCAATGTTTGGGTCAACTTCTTGTGCGAGTCTGCATTTTCTGAAATAAAGCTAATTAAGTGAAGATATCGCAATCGACTAACTGACGATCATGTTATCATGCTTGCGAATAGCACTCAGTGGTTACGTACCATCTTATGAAAAGTATGCTGAGGACATGCAGTGCCACGCTTCAACATCCAAAGTCACTCCTTAGTTAAGTTTAACACCATATGCAGCTCTTTTGTTTTGTAACAACCAATAAACTCGCAATTTTGAATAACTATGAGTTTTTTCATTGATATTGTAGAGAAGAACCTAACTAAACCTAACCCAAACCTTGACTAAAATAATGTATATTGTGCGGAAAGCTAATATCTATATATGCTACGGTACACCCTACCTAGGTAGGTAGGGTGTATGTATCGTGTATGTACAACAACCCTGCATCACACATACTTGCAGCCTCTCAGAGTCGATCGTAAGTAGTCTAAAAATATTGAGGTAGATCGCCAGCAGTTCAAGTTTGAGCACTCCTGTTGTAGATCATATTGTCAGAGCACGAGATTTTAACCAGGCAACTGTTCTCATTCTATTAGATTACACAATTGCTTTCTATTCTAAAATATATTGGCTTTGGCCAGTCGGCGTTGGCAATGTTGGCGTCTTTCCTCTCGGCCAGAAGACAGAGGGTAATTCTGAATGGAAAACAATCCGAGTTACTCAATATCACAGGTGTTCCACAAGGCAGCGTTCTCGGTCCTCTTCTGTAAATAGCAAACAATCAAATCAACTGTGACTTACACTATCTTTTCAGTAAATCCATTGAACATCTTCTTAGGATTAACCCTAGTAAATTCGTAGGATTATTATTTTGTAACGAGACCAAGCGCTTACGTCTTGCATTTAAAAACTCGCCCAAAAATCTCGGCCTTACCATAGACAATAAATTAAAATTTAATGATCACGTAACTTCATGCTTTCAAAAAGCGTTCTTAGTATTAAAACCTTTGCACTTTGTACAACATTTTTTGTCCTTTTCTTGATTTACAGGCTAAAAATCGGGTTCAAAAGGTACAAAATTTATGCTTACGTTTTATTTATGGTATTAGACGAAGGCAGAGGGTTTCACATAAGCTGCCCGAGTTGGGCTGGCTTAACGTGGAACACCGTCGTATCTTGCATTCTGCCTGCTTTTTTTGTGCATGTGGATGTGCCTAATTTAAATTTACGCCGACAGTATCTGCTATCAGTACCCTCACACAACAAAGAACACTTTAGTACAAATTATTCTTATTACATTGCTAATTTAATCAACAAATATAGAATAACCAGTACGTCATTGTCAGTTGCATCCTTGAATGAAATATAAATCGCTCAGCCAACAACTACAATAACAGCGAACTTCCTTATGAAAGTTAATAATAATTTTTTTTATGATTATTTAATAGGCTTCAACAACCCCTTCTCTTATGAAGGAAGCTGATAAGTGGCATTTTATTCCAACCGTAGCTGTCTACGTTTATTTTTTTTTATTCGTAATTTTCTTTTGGAATAATAAATGTGTTTATTATTATTATATCTCTTAAAATTTAAGTTTTTACATTAATTTATTCACCTAATTGGCAAAAAATAAACTGTACTTCTCGGATAAATATTTTACTTGACCGTTGGCGGCATTTCTTTTTAAAACTTTCAATCGAACTTTATTATAACAACTATAACAGTGGCGCAAACCGCTTCGACTTTGCTGGAAGTGCTATGTTTAGTTTACGATTTTCCTACTACGTTGCCATGACAACGCATACGCGATGACGTCGACCGCATGGAAGATTAACGTTAACCAGCGCCATACAACGCTCTCGGTGAATTACTAACACAGTACACTACACCCACGTGCCGTTCAGTTTGGGGTGGTTGTTTACTTTTATTTTCGGGTAAGTAGTTTTTTAGCTATGCCGCGAACAGACAGACTGATAGACCGACAGACAGACAGATCGACGGAATCGAGAAAACATGTTTTTCGTCATCTAGAGAATTAATCGTCATTAGGAATCAGAAATTATTTTAAAGATATATATAGCGACATTTTAATAATAATATAAGCTATAAAACATAAAGTTTTTTGATTCCTATACAGGGTGTAATTAAATAAATTAACAATTGCTATTTATTTTTGCTACACGACATAAAAAATGTTTATACTTAACTTTGCTTGTATGATTTTTCCAGTGTTTTAACAGAGTCTAAAATGACAAAAATATCTTTTGACAGAGTTTCATATACCGTACCGTCCACTCTATGGTCAAAGTTTTCAGTGTTCAAGCTGGAAAAGTACCTAGTAATATCGCTATCCTTCTGCCCTTCCAAGGCCAGAAAACTCTATTTGACACTGTTTCAGGATATCCTAGGCCCCTATGTTAGCCAATACTGGAGCAAATATAAGTACTGTAAATGGTGGCTGGAAGAGCTCAACGTTCACTGAATCATTCGACGAAAAATCGGTTGAGAATAAAAAAAATCGCAAACAAACTTCTGCAGAGAGAGAATTGGTGGAACCTTTTTCGACCACTTCAGGAGTGTTGTGTTGTGTGTTCTCGTAAAAATACAGAAGTTATCCAGGAACTGAAGAAAAAAGAATATTTTTATTTAAAAGCTGACAAAGGAAATAAGGTTCTTATACTAAACAAAACAGATTATTTGAAAAGAGTAGACAATTTGATTCAAACTGGTCCTTACGATTTAATTGAGAAAAACCCGTTGTTAGCGTGGGGTAGTTCAGAAAAAAGGGTTTCTGACCCCAAATTTAGGACTGTATATATCTATAGAAGCGTTAAACTATATTGTAACAATCATGTGCTTTTAAATGTTAAATACAAGAAAATCGGACACTAAAACGACTTACGATAATCTCTGTAGAAGGCCTTGGGAGGCGGCTGCTAGTTTCTAACGGCTTTCTAAACTGTTTCTTCACAAGGTACCTTTTGTAACAGTTTCAGCACATGCGTTGGTCACAATATACAGTGAAAAGCAGACACACTAATCACTGGCGATGGAATACACTTTACAAATGGTTCATACACATAGGTAGACCGGGAAAACCCGGCGAATAATTGGATTACTAAAATCCGTCAAGCGAATATCGGTTGACAAAGTTATACCTATACTGATTTTGGTCCCAGTCGTGACGTCGTGTTAGTGTCATATACTTTCGCGCAGAGAAAATGTTAGAGAGTTTAAGCATATGATTAAAATAGTATAGTACCTTAAAATTAAATTACATTTTACATAAATGAATCCATTTTACTAAAACTGAACACCCGTTATCAAAAATGATAACAGAAGTAAAAAGTATCTTAAAACAGTGTAAAAACCTTGTGTCCGATAAACTAAAATTCAAACTAACACATAGTAATCCACAGTTATCTAAACTGTATTGCCTTCCCAAAATCCATAAACCTGGGAAGTCCATGAGACCTATTGTTTCAGCTGTTGGATCACCAACGTACAATATTTCAAAATGGTTAGTAGAAGAATTCAACAAATTAAATATCTCGTACGATAACTTTGAGGTTACTAACTCGTTATAATTCTTAGATAGAATGAAGAATGCTCACTTAAAGGAAGGTGAAATTTTAATATCTTTTGATGTAAGCTCATTGTTTCCTAGTGCAACCATACCACTAGCTTTAGAGTACTTAAAGGAACTACTTGAATTCAATAATTTGAAGAAAGAAATTATTGATGAATATTTGCTTCTCACGAAATTATGTATGAATTAAGATTTTTTCAGTTCAATAATAAATACTATAAACAACTTAAGGGGCTTGCGATGGGCAATTGCTTATCTCCGTTCCTTGCAAATTTGTTTATGGGTACATTAGAAAGCCAATTCAAAAAAGAACTCAAGTATTTCCCAAGGGTGTGGTATAGATACGTAGACAATATATTTGCTATTTTTGATACTAAAACAGAAAATTTGGACACTTTCTTAGAAGCATTAAACATTAAATATCCTTGGGCATTATCTTTTCTCGACAGGTTAGTTTTGAAATTAGAAATTGATATTTATAGGAAATTTACTAATACTGATAGGTATATAACATCCGACTCATTTCATTGCCGTCAACACAAAATGGCAGGTTTTAGAGTAGCCTACAAAACGGAGAACAGTTTGAAAAATCTCCTTGGAATCTCTAAAGACAAAGTCGACTTAAAGGGGAGTAGTGGCATCTATGAAATTAGCTGTCTAAAATATGTTCTATTGCTTACTTCACAACGGTGCAGTCGTATGTAGAAGTATGACCACATTTACCTATAAATAGTCTCGGTTAGGATAAGTTACTTTAGTTTATATAATCTGCTGATGATGCCAACTAGGTTAGCGAAACGCGTCCAGAACGTAACAAGTTGTAGTGCAGTGTGGTTAGAACTCTTGTATTTATGATCTGTTGTATTACTTTTAACTCGAAAAAAATTAAACTATGAAAATGTACAAAGCACGCCAACGGAGCCTGAACCACTAGCCCCGTTAGAATCCTTGCCTGATGTTGGGCGAGACAAACATTAAAATTAAAGACATACTATTTTTAATGAAAAAGGCTTTATTTATCATGCATACAAAATCTCTATTAAACTCAGTCTAAGAATAAATTACTACATATCTAAATTGTCATACCGATATGTGAAACAAACACAAACAAATATAAATAATATATACAATATAGATTGCGTTGAAAGAAAAGTTAGGCAACGGTGGGAAACGCATCATTGTTATTCAAGTACCCTACAAGAGCTGGAAATCTGAAAGCTCGTCTGCCCTGAACGCCGCGTTTGTTTCCAAAAAACCTGCTCCCTGGAGCTTGCCTCTTTGAAACCCTATGCACTTTGCTGGAAATATGTTTATCTACTTGATCGAGAGGGTTCCCAAAGGAAGAAAGGGGCACTAAAATGTAGTCAGCTAAAGACCTCGCTGGATCGGTATCAGATTTTTCTTCAATCGAGTTAAATGAAGCCTTGTTAATCTTGTCAACCTGATCATCGTTTTGGAAATTTTTTAAAAGCACATTTTCGCTGCTTTCTTTCAGTCTATCTGTTGGAGTTACAGATATGGTTGTTTCAGCCGACTTCTTCAAAACTATCTCATTTTCTTCCTTATCGATTTCTTTAGTTCCAGATAAATATTTTGAGTTGTTTTTGACAGGTTCATTTATATTCTTTCTTATGTTGTGACTTGGTATTTCTAGTAGAATATAATTAAGGTCATATGGCATAAGTTCGACCTCTGATTGACCTGCGCTTCTGTCTACTGGTAGGCTGTTGACCAAACTAAGTGTGATAAGAACACATAAAGTTCCTTAAAACAAAAAAAAACAAAATATAGAAACTTTGAAAGGGTTATTTACAAAATTCTCGATGTATTTATAATTTTTTCGCATACATTAAATAAATACTGAATATTTGTCAAACATGTCACTATTCTAACTTCCCGTTTTAGCTATTTACCTAAAAAGTGCGGAAAATGAATTTTTTTCTCACGAGTGTGCCGTTCATTGAACGACGCGTAGCTGAAAAAACATTTTCAGCAAGTGTCAGGTACAATAGTTTTTCTACAGATGTGCGGAAATAATAGTAAATAATAAACATAATTCGTAGTGTTTTAATAGTTTTTATTAAACTATAACAAACAAACTATTATATATTTAAAAGTAACTTGGCTTCATTTTGATGGTTAGCCTTTTTGGTGTTGGCAATAATGTTGACACTTTTTCTTCTTAACTTCTCATATTGGTGCTGATTCACTGGTCTATTGTTGTCAGCAATACTATCAATTTCATACTCCCAAATTGTAGAAGGCAAGGGCGAAGGCGGAGGCGAATTTTCCTTGGAATTTTTTCCTGTAGAACATAGAATTTGGTTGGCGATGCGTTTTTTGTTCTCCATGGATTCGTCCACATATGATTCTGCAACTTTTGTCGATTGCCATCCACCGACACGTTTCAAATTAGTAATATCCACTCCAGCGTCGGCCAACATAGTAGCCGAAGAGCGTTTATAACAGTATCTAGTAAAGGTCCACATATGATTCTGTAACTTTTGTCGATTGCCATCCACCGAGACGTTTCAAATTAGTAACATCCACTCCAGCGTCGGCCAACATAGTAGCCGAAGAGCGTTTATAACAGTATCCAGTAAAGGTCCACATATGATTCTACAACTTTTGTCGATTGCCATCCACCGAGACGTTTCAAATTAGTAATATCCACTCCAGCGTCGGCCAACATAGTAGCCGAAGAGCGTTTATAACAGTATCCAGTAAAGGTCTACATATGATTATGCAACTTTTGTCGATTGCCATCCACCGAGACGTTTCAAATTAGTAATATCCACTCCAGCGTCGGCCAACATAGCAGCCGAAGAGCGTTTATAACAGTATCCAGTAAAGGTCTACATATGATTCTGCAACTTTTGTCGATTGCCATCCACCGAGACGTTTCAAATTAGTAATATCCACTCCAGCGTCGGCCAACATAGTAGCCGAAGAGCGTTTATAACAGTATCCAGTAAAGGTCTACATATGATTCTGCAACTTTTGTCGATTGCCATCCACCGAGACGTTTCAAATTAGTAATATCCACTCCAGCGTCGGCCAACATAGTAGCCGAAGAGCGCTTATAACAGTATCCAGTAAAGGTCCACATATGATTCTGCAACTTTTGTCGATTGCCATCCACCGAGACGTTTCAAATTAGTAATATCCACTCCAGCGTCGGCCAACATAGTAGCCGAAGAGCGTTTATAACAGTATCCAGTAAAGGTCTACATATGATTCTGCAACTTTTGTCGATTGCCATCCACCGAGACGTTTCAAATTAGTAATATCCGTTCCAGCGTCGGCCAACATAGTAGCCGAAGAGCGTTTATAACAGTATCCAGTAAAGGTCCACATATGATTCTGCAACTTTTGTCGATTGCCATCCACCGAGACGTTTCAAATTAGTAATATCCACTCGAGCGTCGGCCAACATAGTAGCCGAAGAGCGTTTATAACAGTATCCAGTAAAGGTCCACATATGATTCTGCAACTTTTGTCGATTGCCATCCACCGAGACGTTTCAAATTAGTAATATCCACTCCAGCGTCGGCCAATATAGTAGCCGAAGAGCGTTTATAACAGTATCCAGTAAAGGTCTCTGGATTTGGAAGTTTCAAAACAGCAGCCACGTCCAATGGCATCTTTCCAAACTTATTAATTTAATTAATAGTTTGAGTAGTAGAATAGATATTATTAGTTGATCTGTGTCAAAGTTCGAGAAGAATATTGACATTTCTGGAATATTAGATAGAATAGGTAGGTAAATAAACTTTTATGATTTAGACAAAGATGCAAATATGACTTCGGGGTCTCGACAATGGTAAACTGCTCTGGGTATTTTCTTGCATATTCCGGAATTTTCGTATAGAATATAAAAGAAATTGCGATGTTCATCAAACATAGTGTGCAATTAATTGTGTTATAATAAATAAATTAGTGCAATAAAAAAAGTGTTTCGTGTGCATAGTTCTGAAAGTGATGGGGTGCAATAATTGTGAATACTCTTTAAAAGATTTTAAATTACTTTTATCAAACAGAAGACAATTAGTTGATTTTTTAAGTAAATCATGGACTTTTGATGAGATACACTATTTGCAATACTTGTAATAGTAGAATAGAAATTAACATAAATTCGTTGTTCTATACTCACGGGAGAAGCTACGAAATACATCGAAGAAAAAAAAGTGTATATTTAAAAAAAATGGCAAAGTAGGAACTTGGTTTTATAAGTCGTTGCCATTGGAAAGTGTAGTTTAGATTACGGTTTTGTGGTTGAGCATAGGATTTCCTAGACAACGTTGCATTATGAAAGAACTTAAATGTAACAGTCATCTTGTAGTTGATTGGTCTTTATTCTACAGGGAGGTTTGCATTCAGTGGGTAGTTACTAATTCGCGACAAATCGGCGGAGTTGGAAAAATTGTAGAGATAGATGAAGCCAAATTTGGAAAGAGAAAACATAATTGAGGACGTAAAATCGAAGGCAAAAGAGGTGTTTGGAGGATTTGAAAGAGACTCTAAAAGAGTTTTTTTTTAGTTCCTGTTAAAAATAGAACTTCAGAATCTTTGCTGGCAGTTATCAAACAATAGATACTTCCAGGCTCCATTATTGTGTCCGATTGCTGGAAATCTTATGATGTTAAACTTTAACATTAATGGAAGAATTTCCCTTTTTGCTGACGACACAAGCATAACTTGGAGTGATTTTGATACAACGTCTTTACACTCTAGTATCTCCAAAGACTTGGTTATAATTAAGGCTTGGTCCGATTCCAATATGCTTTGTTTTAATGTCGATAAAACGGTGGCGTTATCTTATAAGGGAACTTTACAACCACTTCAGGTACATAACAGCAATATTAAATACGTAGAGTCGGTTAAATTCCTGGGTTTAAATATAAATAACAACCTAAAATGGTCTAATCATATTGACACCTTAACTAAAAAACTTTCTACCGCCTGCTTCGCCATTCGATCAGTTCCAAAAGAACTAGACGTTCCTTCTGCCCGACTTACTTATTTCTCTTTATTTGAATCCCACCTCCGCTATGGCCTTCCCTTTTGGGGCTGCTGTACCACCCAGCAATTTCGTAGTATTTTTATGCTTCAAAAGAGAGCCATTCGTTATTTGTTTAGTCTAAATAATAGAGCTCACTGCCAATACTATTTAAAAAAACATGAAATATTAACACTTCCTGCATTATTTATTTTCGAAACGGTATGTTTGCTGAGAAAACATATAAACACCCTCCCAGAAAGGCCACAACATGTATACCCTACCAGACACTCTAGGCATGATATACATCTTCCCATTCCTTCCTCAGAATTAATAAAAAAATCAATTATTTACAACGCCATAAAACTTTACAAGAATCTGCCAGTACATTTAAAATCTATCCCTATGCTTGCACAATTTCGAAAAAACACCAAAGCATACCTCATTGAGAGACCATTTTACAGCGTTAATGATTTTTACAGCGAGTAAGTCTCTTTAAATTGTCACTAAATTCTCTTGTTTACTTAAATCTTTTGTGAGTCATGTCCTAACTCGTAGCATAGAATTTTGAAAATCATCATATAGAGAAAAGAACTGTCGAATATTCACTTAAAACTTAATTATTTTTGTTGGATATTGGATTAAAAACAAAATTTAATTCTTTTTTGTATACTACACTCTACACTAGTTCATTATACCTTCTGTTTAACATCACCATTATTTGTATAACTATAATAACATAGAGTTTAAGGTCGCATAGTTGCAATTTTGATTTCAATGTCATCGAAATTATTCACCTCGTACATGTGTGTTTGTTTACTTTTATAAGGTTATTAGGATTCATTAACTGTTTTGCGGCAATGTTATGTTATATTCTTATATTCTAACGTGTGTTTTACGATTTGGTAAATTGATAATTTGCATTTTTAAAAAGCATTGACCTATCGAGATTCTTTTCGATTAATGTTTTGATATGTCTTATTTTAGGTATATTTTGCTTTGTCCATAAAATTGTAAAATTTTTCTGCGGCAATAAAGCATACTTTTGTTTGTTGTTTTGTTTAATCATTCACTTCAATTTGTAGATCCTACTAAGCCACAAATTCATAGCAATAAGAGGTGCAATTCCACGATATGGGAGCAAGGAAGCACATTTTATTGGATATTTAGCAGAATTTTTATTTCAGATGATATCCATAATTTTTTTATTCAAATAGCTCACTTATATCCACCTAATTTAGGTTAAATATTTTTAAAACTTGTTAATTTTTGATTTAAATAAATAAATATAAAATTACTTATTGTTTTTATTTTAAACCTTATAACTAATTAGAAGAAAATAAACTATGGATTTTTAAGTTTAGTTTGGTTAGAAAAGGTTAGGTTAGGTTTGGTTAGGATCGATTATAGATTAAGATAGATTTGGTTAGGATAGGTTTGGTTAGGATAGGTTAGGATGGATTATAAGGTAGGATAGATTAGGTTTGGTTAGGATGTGTTAGGTTAGGTTTAGATAGGATAGGTTAGATTTGGTTAGAATAGGTTAGATTTTGTTAGTTTAGCGTAAAACATTAGTATATTACATCTAGGAGATAAATGCTATAGCGTCTATGATTCTAATTTCAAGATTATAATCTCGAAAACGAGAAAATATTCTAACCAGCAATTTACCATTTCAAAAACATTTTTTCATATGTACCCGACAAAAACTGGGGAAAATTTACTCTTACCCGTTTACCCTTCTTTCTTAATCTTGCGATGTTGCCACATTTTCCAACTTCTTTACTGACGTGATTATTGTGCAATATTTAATATTTTTATACAGGTTGAGGTTATGTTGTTGAAAAAATCTAATTTTTCACGTTTTTATTTAAAAAAGGATTTTAAATTCGATATTTTGTGTAGAACTGCTTTCTTACTTAGTGTAGTATGTACAGAGATACTTCCTTATATATTATACCCCATTTCACTCCACGGGTCCCGAAAGTTTGTCAATTTTTTATTAATTAACGAAGCATTTTTTTTGAAAATCGCAAGCGGATTTGTAGTTTCTGTCAACCTGTTAATAAGTGAGTATAAATATTTTTGCAAAAATCGATAAAATAGTAGAAAACCGGATACGGCGCTGTTACCGGAAATTGACAAAAAACCTTTGATGTGGTGTACAGGGTGTCCGGATTTGGTTGCAAAAGTAGAGTATCTCGCTTATTTTTAAAGATAGAACCTTGCGGTTTTCACGAACCTGAGCTAATTTTTTGTGAAACTGATGAAGCCATAAACAAAATTTTCATAGCCTTCTTAGTTTATGAGATACAGGGCGAAATAGAAAATTTTGCATTTTGGGACCCCCTCGTATCTCGGTTATCCTTTAACTTAACGCAAAGGGAAAAATTGCTGCTTATGCAGTTTTTTACGTTGGATCCAGTGGCGTAGTCATATTTTTCATTTGAGTTGTTATTTTTTAGATTTGAACCAAAGTTGTGTTTTTTTAAATGGGACACCCTGTATATTTGTTTAGAAATTGATTTGTCCTTTTAAAACCTTCTCAAAAATATATAATAGTATGGGTCTATTTTAATAAACAACAACAAACATCCTAATTTTTATAATTATCATCCCAAATTTTGCAGTAGGCCATGCAAAACGATGCCGTTTTCTTTTGTTTTTTTGGAAGCAAATGACATTTCCCAATTTTGCACGCGTATATAAAATATAGCGCTAGTTTTTTGTGTTTATTTATTGTGTAAAAATATATTTGTATTATTATGGAAGAAAACCAAACTTTCGAACATTATGAAAAGTACGATATGTTAGCTTGTTTTATATTAAGTAACGAAAATGTTGAAGCGGCTTCTGAGATATATTTTAACAGGTAAATAGTTATTTTTAGGTATGTTGAAATACTATTGCTTAATTTTTATTTAGATATCCAGAAAGGAGGTAACCTAATATATCCACTTTTTATCGGATAAAAAAGAATTTACTTAATCACGGATCATCACATCGTATAATATATTCTCGTACGAAAACATATAATAAAGAAAATCGGGAGGCTGAGGAAATTACGCTTTTGGCTAATGCAGAAGCTTACCCTACAAACTCTTGTAGGTCCAGTGAAAAGAGCACAGGGATTTCAAAAACTAGAGTTCAAAAATTCAAAATTTCAAAAAAGCACAAATACCACCCATACAAATTTAGGCTCGTGCAGCACTTACAGCCAGGGGATGCAGAGCGTCGGGTAGTCGTCTGCAATTGGTTTCGAGAAAGATGCGATATGGTTAGAGATTTTGAAAGGAAGGTTATATGGTCAGACGTAGCACATTTCAGTAATTCTGGTATACTCAATAGGCACAATAGTAGATTTTGGTCCCAGGAAAATCAACACCAAATATTTCCCAGAAGACAGCAGAGCAGGTTTGGTCTAAATGTGTCCTGCTTCATATTAGGAACACATAAAATTTTATATATTTGAGGGAAATCTAACAGCCAATCGCTATATAGAAATTTTAGAGGCAGCTATACCGGAATTACTTGACGATGTTCCTCTAGCGCAAATTAACGAAATTTATTTTCAACAGGACGGTGCTCCTGCACACAATTCTGGAATGACGAGATTATTTCTGGACAATAATTTTACCAATCAATGGATCGGAACAAATAGACCTATAAGATGGCCCCCTAGGTCCCCAGATTTGTCGATTTTAGATTTCTTTCTATGGGGATATCTGGAAAACAGAATTTACAAAGACCACTATGATAATGTCCAAGATTTAGGAAATGCAATAAGAGAAAATTTTCGCTATTTACAAAATCATCCCGTTATTTTGCTTAATTCCCTAAAACGAATACGAAAATTGTGCGAAGCATGCATAGAACAAAATGGAAATCAGTTTGAACAGTTCTTTTGATTTCCTTGGTTACTGTAGTTCTTATACGACAGTTGATTTTTGCTGAAAGGCTTGTTACATAATAATTTATTACTGTTTTGTTCTTGTGTTACATAAATCTAGGTAGGTGATACTTTTTTGGTGCGAAATTATCAATACATATTTTGATAAATAGATTTAATTACATATTTATTTTGATTTATTGTTAGGATGTAGATATTGTTAACGACTTTAAATAAAAGGCAGCATTGTTTTGCTGTTTAAAGGGACAAATCAATTTCTGGACAAATATACAGGGTGTCCCATTTCAAAAACACCACTTTGGGTCATATCTAAAAAATAACAACTCAAATGAAAAATATGACTACGCCACTGAATCCAGCGTAAAAAACTGCATAAGCAGCAATTTTTCCCTTCGCGTTAAGTTAAAGGATAACCGAGATACAAGGGGGTCCCAAAATGCAAAATTTTCTATTTCGCCCTGTATCTCATAAAAGAAGAAGTCTATGAAAATTTTGTTTACGGCTTCGTGAGTTTCACAAAAAATTAGTTCAAGTTCGTGAAAACCGTAAGGTTCTATCTTTAAAAATAAGCGAGATACCCTGCTTTTGCAACCAAATCCGGACACCCTGTACTTTTGGGACGCAGAGACAAAAACATTTTTTTTCTTCAGCTATAACAAAGCTTCTACTCTGGTGAGTGTTATCTGGCATTTTCACCAAAAACAAATAATTTTCTTGTTCGACTACGTTTTCAGACAACAGATGAATTAATTCTTCACGCCTTTGATTAATAAATAATAATTCGTGGTTTAAAATTTTAAACTTTTTTGGTCTAGAACCTACCATTTTCTTTTTTAAATAAACAATCAATTTAAAATGCCTGCTAATATCAACATTTTTCTTAATTATAAGCATAGATTTTATCACTGAGTACTTGGACCACATTGTAGAAGGTTGAAATTTCTTGAAAGTAAACTAGAAGCATCTCTTTTTCACTAATGTTGTTGATTTTCGTGTTGGCTCACCATCTGATGAACTTTTTGTATTCCTGAATGTCTGACTTCGAATTTTTCTGTAAGCAAATCCAAATCTACTTCTTTTGCTGCGTTCATATAATACATTCTGGAACCCCTCTTGCATGGCCAGTTTGTCAAATTCACTTAAATTCGTTGTAATAATGCAAAAATACGTACATATAAAAGCAATTCGTGACAAATAAATATGTCGAAATGTCAATTTGTGGATTTCTAACAATTGACTTTAAGAGTCCTTAGTAACCTACTAACCAAAGACGGTTAATTAATAAATAATAAATTAATTTCGAAATAATACGTGCGGAAAAAAATTTCCTTACTAGCGCGGAAAAATGTTTCCGCACAGGTGCGGGAAAACTAATTTTCCGCATGGATATCGGTGCGGAAAAAGATAGAGGGATGCTATTTCACTGTGCCACTTTTTCGTAAAACAAAAGATAACATAAGCAAAATTTGCATGGCCATCTTCGTCTTTGAAATACAAAATAAATTTGCATTTTCCAGACACCCTTCGTGTCTTCATTATAATACAAGCTAATGAAAAAGTATAAACGGATTATTACAGAATTTTTAACGTAGAATACAGTGGCGTGGTTAGTTTTTTTTAGGAGTTTCAAATATTGCGTTACAGACCAAACTCTTATTTCTTAAACGGAACATCACGTATATTTTAAATCAGTTAAAAGCACACCCTTTTGTGCTTTTTTAAAATATATAACACTTAATATTTATTTTAAATAATAAGCCCACGATTTAAGATTTTACAAGTTGCCTGTGGTTATGATACTGATTATTTAAAAAAATCACCATATTTAAACTATAGAATTTGTTCAAAATGGTTGCCGTTTTCTCGAATGACAGATTTACAAATTTTATAATTCTTTTTAAAGCATTTAGAACGTTGTCGCAAAAACTGATCTACAAAATGATGATGAGTGTTGTGAACGTTATTTTGCAAAAAACCCATAAAAAATCTAAGGCAGAAAGATCTGGTGATCGTGCTGGCCATCCTATCGGCCCATGAGTGTCAATCCATCTTTCAGGAAAATTATTATTCAAAAAAACTAATTATCTAATTTAGCTCAAATCTTGCACAAAAATCAAGTGCTACATAGGAATAAACTGGTAATATTTTGGTATGAATATAAGATAGCAAGTCTTAACACTGGAACCTGTGGTGGAAGATAGATCAAAATACAAGAGTTCTAACCACACTACACCACAACTTGTTACGTTCTGGACGCGAGTTTCGCTAACCAAGTTAACATCATCAGCGGTACTAAAGTAACTTATACTAACCGAGACTATTTATAGGTAAATGTGGTGACACTTGGTTGCACCCGACTGCACCGTTGTCAAGTTAACAAAAGAGGGGACCATATGGAATAGGCCCTCTGTCTTTATTTAGTGCTTTCTTACCATATTTAACTATTTCAATACTCTCAAATGCATCCAATAATCTATTATTAGATACATTTTTTATCAACTTAAGATTATTTATTTCTACTTGGTGATTGTAAATTCATTTCAGTCAAGATCCCTAAACAATCACCCGTTACTGGGAAGTTTGAATCTTTTGCCAAGCAACAGTGGCTAGATTTGGAACATGGTTAGATTTCCAAAGAAAAATGTTCGGAATTATCGATGCCAAATGTTTTAAGAAAATGTGTTCACTTAAAAACAAACTGAGAAAGTTGAAACCACAAAAACAAATTTCTTCGGAAGTCGAGAACATTGTAGAGAACCTTTCTTCTCAGTCCTTTGATAATAGAGAAATCGCCCTTTTGAATAAAGGTTTGAATTTTGCAGAGCCTCCAGTAAAAAATAGTTTACCAACTATTATAGCGAATATCGAAAGTTCTGTTCAATACGTGCCAGAGTCAACTAAGGGACTCATTAGAGAGGCTTGCAAAAATCAAATCTCAAAAAACGTTTTGTTAACAACAAGTCAAAATATGTTCCTCGTAAAAATACTGAAGTTATCCAGGGACTGAAGAAAAAAGAATGTTTTTATTTAAGAGCTGACAAAGGAAATAAGTTTGATATACAAAACAGATTATTTTGAAACAGTTACTAACTCTTTAGAATCCTTAGATAAAATTAAAAATGTTCACTTAAAAGAAAGTGACATTTTAATATCTTTTGATGTAAGCTTGTTTCCTAGTGTACCCATACCACTAGCTTTAAAGTACCTAAAGGAACTAATTGATATCAATAATTTGAAGAAAGAAATTATTGATTTTGTGAGAAGCAAATATTGCTTCTCACAAAATTATGTATGAATCAATTTTAAACAATACATATTATAAACAACTTGAGGGAACTGCGATGGACAATTGCTTATCTCCTTTCCTTGCAAATATTAGAAACCCAGTTCAAAAAAGAACTCAAGTATTTCCCAAGGGTGTGGTATAGATACGTAGACGATATATTTGGACACTTTCTTAGAAACATTAAGCAATAAATATCCTTCCTTTAATTTTACGTACGAAAAGGAGAACCATGGGTACTTACCTTTTCTCGACACCTTAGTTATTAGAAATAACGATCAATTAGAATTTGATATTTATAGGAAATTTACTAATACTGATGGGTATATAACATCTGACTCATTTCATTGCCGTCAACACAAAATGGCAGCATTTCATTTCTTAACTCTCAGGTTAGTCAATTTTCCATTAAGTAAAGAACATTTTAACAACGAAATGAATCGGATTAAAAATATAGCAAAAAATAATGGATAAAATAATTATTTTGTATATAAATTGGTAAACAGACAGAAGCATAAGAAAATGTTAAAAGATGCCACTACTCTTCAAGCACCTGAGGCTTCCAATAAGTTCATAGCAATTCCATATGATCCCAGATATTCGAGAGGCCTAAAAAAGTATTTAAAAACGTAGGTTTTAGAGTAGCCTACAAAACTGAGAACAGTTTGAAAAATCTCCTTAGAAACCCTAAAGATAAAGTCGACTTGAAGGAGAAGAGTGGTATCTATGAAATTAGTTGTAATGACTGCGATCTAAAATATGTTGGGCAAACTAAACGCTCCATAAATATTCGTTTTAAAGAAAACATGGCACATTTAGGATACGGAAGAACAGAAAAGTCAAGCGTTGCCCAAAATGCTTTGGAAAACAATCACCAAATAGGAATAAATACCCTTAAGTTGATTAAAAATGTATCTAATAATAGATTATTGGATGCATTTGAGAGTATTGAAGTAGTTAAATATGGTAAGAAAGCACTAAATAAACACAGAGGGCCTATTCCCTATAGTCCTCTCTATTGCTTACTTGACAACGGTGCAGTCGGGTGCAACCAAGTGTGACCACATTTACCTATAAATAGTCTCGGTTAGGATAAGTTGCTTTAGTTTATATCATCTGCTGATGATGCTAACTAGGTTAGCGAAACGCGCGTCCAGAACGTAACAAGTTGTTGTGTAGTGTAGTAGTAAAAAATCAGCCTGTAAAAACTAGTTATTAGATTAATTTCAAGTTTTGTGCAAGCATTGAGTATGATATAGAGATAAACTGTGGTGAGGATTCAAGATGGCGCAACCAAATGGCTGCAAAATATATTTTTTAAATCCACATAAAAAAATCCTATTTAATTTAGTTTAAGTTTAGCAGAAAAATTAAATATCATGTAGGGATAAACTTGTATGAGTTCAACATGACGTAGTAAAAACTACTTATTGAATTTATTATAAATTATGCCCAAAAAATCAAGTTTTTTGGGATAAAATATAGGTAGGAATCCAATATGATAGAACAAATGGTGTTCAAAAAATGTTTAAAAAGACGGCATAAACAGCATAATGAAGATTTTGAGTTGCGCTTTTCGGCTTTTGTTTGATCAATATCCAGAGTATACAGTCCAATAAGAGCAGCCTCAGGACGCCATAGCATCCGTCTTATACAGGGGGTTAAATAAGTCCCTGTCATTTTTTTTAAGTTTCTTTTCTTTCTCCTTGTGCAACCCAAATATTCTGGAGCTAGGTACGAAAAGACAATTTCTATCGATTTTGAATTTTTTTCTTCGTTCCCGACATACAAGGTTTTTCCGAAAAAATGATTTATGATTATTTAAAAAAAATAATGTGCTGAACAAAGCCCACTTGTGGTAATTAAAGGTATATCTATCAGATTATGAACAAAGTTGGCACCCTTAAATTTTCTAAGAGGTGGACTCTAAATAGTGATTTGTGGGTTTGGTTTTTTCTATTAATCTTGAATACGATGTTGGTTCTAATGCCAGTTTTCGAAACAATAGAAATTTTTACCAGAACATTTTTTTAAATTTGAAATTTGCTCTAGTTCTTTCAGATATTTGTTTTAATTTAAAACAGCTTTTTAAATATAAAATGAAAAATTGCCTTTCATCATTAATATAATTCTCTTTTTCCATAAAAAAACAGTTTCACATGTTATTTTTGTTAGTACAGACTTTCTTGCACTGTTTACTCATCATTTCGAATTAACCCAGAACATGTCCCAATAATACAGGGGGTAACAAAGGCCTGGAACACTACCTACTTTGCAGAGCAGAACTTTATTATGGTTGCACGAAGAGAGAAAGGAATCTTCCACAGTAAAAGTTGTGGTCGAATAAACTATTCAAATAATGATAAAGTCTTACATAACACCCCGTATATGACGATTGCAATGAAGTCCTGGAGCTGTTCTTATCGCGAGGCATACTCTAGGAATTGGTCAAACAAAGGCCGAAAACTGTACTGTGTTACTAAATAACTACGTAATGAATGAACTAAATTGGGTCAACTTCGCTATTAACAATAAAAGGAAAAATTCATGACAAGGGAAGTTCCGAGTAAAAGAAATTTACCGATTTTTTTAACTAAAATTTTTATTGATTCGAAACATTAATTTGACTATTCAAAATTTCAGAAACGATAGAGAAAATGAATCATTTGGACGAAATCTTTCACCTTTTTTTTCTTATCTATGTACTTTCCTAATCCAAATTATTGTAATAAATATTTTATAATAAGGTACTTACATACATATTGATGTCTTAATTTGATATGTTATTGCAATTAAAGTAAAAATGTTGTAGAGTTCTTTTACTAAGCTGTTGATATGTTTAAAAATATTTTCACAATAAAACTTCCAACATTTTCATTCCGCCTTTTATACAAAATTGCAGGATTGGATTACCTATTCGGTGTTAATTCCAAATAAGTATATTTAACTTCCTGATTATTGCTTTACTATTTTTAAATTCAGTTTACTCAGCTTGAATAAAGTGTACAGTGTTTTTTCTTTAAGAACAAATCATTTTCCTGACCATCATTTACGCAATTTTTTTCTTAAAATCAAAATATTTTATGCATCTTTCGAAATTCATTGAATTTCATCGTCAACATCACGTTTTTCTCGGATTACTCGTGTGTAAATATTATTGAGCATTTATAGGCATTTTTCTGTTTAGTAACCAAACAAACATGTTTACAACCGTCTAATTAAAACTATTAACGTACCGTAAAACGAGGTGTATAAGGACTTCCAGATGAATCGGGACAAAACTTTTTTTTTATACAATATATTTTTTAGTTTATTTATAAAAGTCATTCGAAACGCAACCACTTGACTCCTAAATATGTGTTTTAACTGTGACGCTACTGAATTATCTGTCAAAAATCAAATTTGACATTTGACATCGGCTGAATTACGTCAGTTGGAAACCAGCTGTTTTTAAAGAGCCGAGAGTGTTGGTGGTAACTGTTAGAAAAAGTAAGTAAAATAATACCATATTGGAAATAATTAGACCTAAGACAGTCCTGTGCCGAAATAAAATGTAATTCTTACTTAAATTTCTAACATAAATTTTTATTTATTTCTTTTAATGAATCGGGCAATTTTTAGGTTAGGTCGGGGTGATTAGGGACACCGGCAAAACAGACATGCCTCGCTTTTATACTCCTAAAGGAAAGAAATTGTATCACCATTATGAGCCAGAAAAAATTCAAGCTAGCCTACAAGACATTATAGCACGAAAAATGACTTATCGTAACCCAGAAAAGTTTCATGGTATGCCTAGGTCAGTTTTATGTCGACACAAGAAAGGAAATGTAAAGAAACAAGGAGGTCAGACGGTTTTAAACAATGAAGAAGAGGATTTACTGATTGGAAACATAAACACATGTTCTGATTGGAATTATCCAATCGATAGTTATGACTTAAGATTGATCGTCAAAAATTATTTAGACAAATTGGGTAGAAAAGTTGTTCGTTTTAAGGATAATCTTCCTAGGCCCGAATTTGTAACGAGCTTTTTAAAACGACATCCATCACAACTTTCGAAAAGAATGTGCGAAAACATTAAAAGATCTAGGGCTCAAGTTTCACGTGACATATTAAATGAATATTTCACCAATCTCTCGATTGCTTTACAGAATGTGCCACCTTGCAATATTATAAACTACGATGAGACAAATTTGTCAGAATGATATTGGTAAAATATAATTTCTCTTGGTAATATTCACATAGGTAATGTCATCTTTTGTTTCTAGGACGTAAAAAAATAACTAGAAGGGGTTGCAAGCATCCAGAACGTATTATGAATACTGCAAAGTCAGCCACCTCAATAATGTTCGCAGTGTCCATTTCCTGGACAAATTTTACCACTTTACCTGGTCTACAAGGCACAGAATTTATATTCTGCATGTACTGAAGGGGGACCACGTAACACTAGATATAATCGGACACCATCAGGGTGGTTTGATATGGACTGTTTTGAAGACTGGGTTAAAACAACTGCAATACCATATTTTAGATAACTAGAAGGTAGGAAAATACTGATTGGAGACAACTTGGCGTCACATTTCTTGTGATATAGTAATGGAATTGAAAAATCACAACGTGGATATGATATTTTTGCCGGCCAACACCACTCACTTGACTCAGCCACTAGACGTCGCCTTTTTTCGGCCTCTAAAAATCGCATGGCGTAATATTTTAGGAAAATGGAAAAAAAGAAAAGGGCGTAGTGAAGCTAGCATGCCCAAAACGATATTTTCCCGTTTGTTAAAAGCATTATTAGAAAAAATATCGGAGAACGCCGAAACCAATATCATTTCTGGGCTTCGAAAGACAGGAATAATACCATTAAACAAAGAAGAAGTCTTAAAGTTATTGCCCAAAGAACAATTAGATGAAGGTGAAAGAGAAGCATTGAATACCATAACGATCGATTTATTGAAAGAGATGAGATATTCAGAGAAACCAAGGAAAAAAAATATAAATAAAAAATTATCAGTTCAACCTGGCAAAAGTGTTCAGTGTGATAGCTCCAGCGAAAGCGATCTCAGCTTACATGAGAATGAAATGCTTAATAATTATGTAGATAAAGACAATGTTTTAGCAGAAGAAGATTTTTATGATTCTCTCTAGCAAAGCGCCAATGAGATTAATGCTATATTAAGCGACGATAGTAGTGAAGATCTTCCTCTAGCTAATTGGATGCGAAAAAAAATCCAGTGAATCTCCAACCACTTCCCAAATCAAAGACTGCAATGATAATTTACCACTTAATGAGACTGATAACTGGGTTTTAGTTAAGTTCCCAGTACAAAGAAAGACTGCCTGCATAAAAAACAGAGTTTATATAGGAAAAATTATTTCTATTTTAGATGAAAATTTTGTTGGCTCTTTTTTACGAAAAAAAGAAAGTGATAAAGGCAAAACTGGTCACGTTTAGTATTATCCCAATACACCGGATGATGCAGAGGTTAATAAGAAACAGATCATCAAAAAATTACAATTTTTTAATGATACTAAAAGAGTATAATCTAATAAACAAAAGTAAATTTTTCTACTCTAGTCAGTCAACTTACTTTTTTGATATTGTATTACATTTTTATTCAATCATTTTGTATTGTAGTTTCGAAGAACCTATAAAAATAGAATTGGCTTCTATACATTTATTAACACTTTATCTAAATTTTCTGCAGATTTAGCTAATTCTTTAAAATTATTTTGATTATCTGAATTTAATGATTTATTATTACCCGGGATGCCTAGTTCTTGCGTTATGAAAAAATACCATATTAATCAAATGTCGAATTATTTTTCAATTTTTATTATGATTTATCGAAAGGCGTTCAGTTGTATTTCCGAATAATTTAAATTTTAAAGAGCAAGGGGTTTGTTCTTTTGATATTTTATGTTTTATTAAGGCACGGTGTCCTTCTTTAAGATTATTATATCACAAAATAATTTATTACGGCTATTACTTTCCGTTAAACAAATATGTTTTTCTTTTTCATAATAAAGCTGAATAGGTTTCAACTGTATACAAGCTCATTCATTACGGGATGTTTCGATAATTATTTTTGGAAAGAAAATATCTACTTTTCAATAAAGATAATTTTCCCTTTATAATTTATAGTTTCTAGTACCACCCGGCCGACCCTGCCGCCCTTGACTATTGGGCACCTATTTATAAATTATTAATCATTTCAGGAAATCGACTTATTGGACCATTTTTGTTTGACTACAACCTAAACGGGCAGAGGTACCTAGAGCTTTTGCGAAACCAGGTTGTACCAGCCTTACGAGCTATTCTAACGGAAGATGAATTAAGAAGAACTTGATTTCAACAAGACGGATGTCCGGCTCACAATACCATTCAAGTCAGGAACTGCTTAAGAGAGCAGTTTGACGAAAGACTAATTTTTTTAAATGGTCCAATATCTTGGCCTCCTAGATCCCCTGACCCGTCGCCCTTGGATTTCTACCTCTGGGGTCACACGAAGAATGAAATCTATGAATTAGATCCCCTCGTGGCCATAGAAATCCTGAGACAAACATTCAATGCGTACAATACATTACTTACTTATTAATGTAATCTTGTGACAAATAAATCATGGCCTCCTTTAAAAACATTGAAACCTAACTTACGAAGTGTGATATTTTGATGACACTGAAATCTTCAATGCACTTGTGAACTATCACTAGACTGGAAATTTTAGGCTCTTTCCAAAAATCGAAAAATCCAATATGGCGGTCATAAGAAAAATGAAAGTTGACGCGGGTTGCGTGTTAACAAAAAACAATGAAGACGTGTCGTATACGCCATCTTATTTGTCTTAAAAACGTGTCCCAATAATGTCACATTTTGACGGCTGTCAAATTTACCGTTCTGGATATACGGGCGAAAAACGAAATCCTCTATTTTCGGTTTTTAGCCGATATTTCCCAAACTTATTGATCGATCGTAAATCTGAAACCTTTGCTGTAGGTATAATAGGAGCCGAGATGCCTATATAAAGAAGAGAATCTGGGACACACTGTATTATGTCCCGAAGCACAATTTTGAATTTGATAATATAAAATTAATAATTTCCACAATTTTCTGTATAATTTTGTTAAATATTTGTTTCAAGAGGTGTGTATTATAGTCACACTGTCGTTGCTACGTAAAAGTACAAACCTAGTAAAATACATATTTGACGTAGTAAAATAAGTGCCAATTTCCAGATAAATATTTTCCGTATGTCTATTGTTACTATTTTATTTGCAGAATCGGTTAATCGCATTAAGTTAGGTTGTGTCGTAGTTACAGCCGAAGTGTCGATAGTAACAAAGTTCGGACGTGTCTTCAATTTGCATTTTCACATGATTTGGATCCGCCAGCGATGTGTTTTTGTTTTGTTCGCACCTCTCTCGGTATCCTATTGCGTATCCGTATGACTTTGATAGAGCTAATTGGTAATATAATCATTAAAAAAATTTATGAATTCCGGAACGGTATTTTTTTAGTGTGATTTTCGCTAATATGATTTGTCGATTCTGTAAACGAAGATTAGTGGCAGATCCTGTTTACCTGCGCTATTGATAAAGATGTTTTTTGTAATTACATTTCTCATATAGTAAATTTCCCGAAAAATTGTTTCCACTGAATGACTTCTTGTGATTAGACCGCGTCAGATTGGAAATGCTATCCGACGTTTCGCCTTCGATTGCATGAGGCATCTTCAGGGACCTTTACTCCAACTTACAAATTGCAGAAATTCAACCTTTAAAGCTATAAGCTCGAAATTTGGTTACGCTCTAGCTAAAAATATCTTGTTTCGTAAAAAAATACCCATTACAGACCCCGCAGACTCCTTATGGAAAATGGCTTTTCGTCAAATAGGCTAAAGCTTCAGGAAAACATAGATTAAGTAATTCTGATGAAACTCTTAGGCACTCCTTAATCTATCGAATAGTTTTCCTGATACGAGGGTTTACAGTTGAAAATGTAGGGGAGACCGGGGCAGGTTGCAACACGGATAAGTTGCAACACACTTGATATCTAAGGCACAATTATATTTAAAAATCTCTTGAACGCACTCTTCCATTCAATATCGACTGGCAAACGTGTTGGCGAACGCACTTTATTCTTGTCGAATGACAGACGGTTTTTTCGCAGGTTACTTGATTTGTGATTGTTGAGTGTAATATTTTTGAACAGTTTTTTAATAAATTAAACCTCTCTGCTTTGTTTTTCACACGTGTCATTAATGGTAAGTTATAGCACATATATTACGTGTTTATTGCCTAGATAATAATTGGGATGTCTACAAAACAACAAAAAAATTTAGAGGTTAGATTAGGAAGGTCAAATTGAGGCAAATTGCAACACTCTGCTCGGGGCACTTTGCAACGGTGTTGTAACTTACCCCGGTGTTGCAACGTGCCCCGTTTTCATTTTTTTCCATCATTTTAGTTTATTGCTTCATATAAATTTTCTTTTTCTAGGGATCATGAGAAATTATAAGAAAAAAACCGAGAGGGGTACGACTCCGGATAATGTTATTAAACGCGCTGCCCAATTAGTATTAGAAAATATTGGGAATAAAGAGTTTTCTATTAGAAAAATCGCTAAAGATTTTAATATTCATTATTCAACGCTTTCACGATATGTAGCGAAAACAAAAAAATTTCGCGAAACGAAGCATACAATAGAAATGCCAGATAGCGGTTATGCCGAGCCACGACTAATATTTAATAGAGAACAAGAACAAATTTTTGTGAAGTATATCAAAAAATGCAGTGATATTATGTTTGGACTTGATCCGATTGGGGTCCGCAAGTTAGCATATCAATGTGCAAAGTTACATAATATTCAAGTTCCTTCTTCTTGGGATGACCACGAAAAAGCTGGAGTGGAGTGGCTAAATCTGTTTATTAAGAGAAACACCGATATTTCTATCCGCCAGCCCGAAGCCACAAGCCTTGCCAGAGCTTCCAGTTTTAATCGCACAAACGTAGACATGCTTTTTGCCAAGCTCATGGATGTTCTATCGCGTAGCCAATTTCAAGCTTCTAGAATATGGAATATGGACGAGACGGGGGTGTCAACCGTTCTTCGCCCAAGAAAAGTATTAGCACAAAAAGGTAAATACACATTTAATATCCTATACTGATTTCTGTTTAATGCACTATGTTGTTTCTTTACAGGTGCTAAGCAGGTAGGATCCATTACTTCGGCTGAGCGAGGAGAAATGATCACACTTGCGGTTGCCGTAAATGCCCAAGGAAATTTCATACCACCTATGTTCATATTCCCAAGGAAACGTTTCAGAGAATATTTTATCCGCGATGGTCCTTCCGGTTGCATAGGCGAGGCAAATGGATCCGGCTGGATGCAAGAAAATACGTTTTATATTTTTATGCAGCATTTCATCTCACATGTCAAACCATCGAAGGAAACTCCAGTGATTTTATTATTAGACAATCATTCATCCCACTTAAGTTGTAAAGTTCTCAATCTATGCAAAGAAAATGGTGTCATTATGGTCTCTTTTCCACCACACTGCTCACATCGGTTGCAACCGTTAGATGTAGCAGTGTTTGGACCCTTTAAAAAATGCTGCAGCTCAGGTGTTAGTGCTTGGTTGGTAAACAACCCAGGAAAAACTCTTACTATTTTTGATTTGCCACAGATCATAAAGCTTGCATTTTTAAATGCGGTAACTCCTAAAAATATCACTTCAGGTTTTTCAGCTTCTGGAGTTTATCCTGTGAATCCTAATATATTCACTGAATCTGATTTTGCACCAGCTTTTACAACGGATCGGCCACAACCGGAATCGCTAAGCAGCATTGATAAAATGGATCAAACGTCGAAAGTGGCCGGTACACCGAATCCAGACACAGAAGCAGTTGGTACACATGCTTTGGATTTTCCTGGCACCCCAGATAAGCAGCAACCAAGCACTTCAAAATTTAGCCCGGAGTGTGTTAGACCCTTTCCTAAAGATTTTCCTGATGAGCAGCAACCAAGCACCTCAAAATTTAGCCCGGAGTGTGTTAGACCCTTTTCTAAAGATTTTTCTGATGAGCAGCAACCAAGCCCCTCAAAATTTAGCCCGGACTTAGTCAGGCCCTTTCCTAAAGCCCCCCCACGCGTGGTTCAGTCTAAAAGAGGTAAGAAAAGAAGAAAAACTGCCATATTAACCGACACACCTGAAAAAGAGGCTTTGGAAAATGAGGAAAAACTGAGAAATGAAAGAAAGAAAAAAACGTCCACAAATATTGACAAACCAAGACAAATGAAAAAATTAACATCATGTAAGAAAGGGCCAGAAGTTCGACAAATATGCCCCAATGACTCTTCAGATGATGAACCACTCATTCATATAGTTAAGAAAAAAACCATAGCGAGAAAACATCATAAGAAAGATGATGACTGGGAAATTTCTTCTGAGGATGACGACACGTTGTGTCTAGTTTGTAACGAAATTTACCAGGGCGAAAAAGAGAAGGAAGACTGGTTACAGTGCACAAAATGTAAAATGTGGGCCCACGACCACTGCGCAAAATCTGATCCATTTTATATATGTATAAATTGCTTTTCTGAATACTCAGATGAAACTAGAGTAGTATGTTGCAACTTACCCATCTTATTGTTGCAAGTTGCCCCACAAATGAAGTAAGTTGCAACACATGACTTGGTCAAGAATATATGCGTATAAGCGTTAATTATTTTTTTAAGCCTCTCATTATATTTTGATGTATTAGCGAAATACAGATAGATATTTTTTTCACCTGACTCTGAATGTTATTTACCTGATAACCTAAGAAAAAAATACTATCCATTTTTTGATGCAACCTGCCCCGGTCTCCCCTATTGGATTTCGCGCTTACCTTTTAATTTTTCGCTTGTAACTCTTCTTGTGTCAGAAAACGCCTTGTATGTCAAAATGTAAGGCGATAAAAGCTCTATATATATATATATATATATATATATATATATATATATATATATATATATATATGTTTTCATTCCGGGTGTACATCCGTTCACTAGTGTTGTTCTGAAAAGAACAGTTTTGCTGACGTTTTCGCGTTTGGCATTTTCGAAGCTTTCTTTCTCGCGTCCGAATAGAGACTGAAGTGTGACTGCGACGCTTCCTTTTATACCCCCACTCGGTGCCGAAGGTTATATCTGCGCAGGCGTTGGTCGTTATTTATGTTTTCCGGATGGTGCTGTTGTTGCCCTAATTGCGTTTGAGTTTTTGCGATTTTAGATTTGTCGATTATTGTCTTCCATACTGTTGGTAGTTTTAATGATTCGTCCCTTTTATTCAAATCACCCTGTTTTTCAATTTTCTTCTGGTCTTATAATGTTCTATATTGGCAATCTCCCTACACTTATCGACATTTATTGTGTGGCTGTTTTCCTGATGATGTAGGAATAAAACTGAGGTTGTTTGTTTATTTCTGATGCTGAGTTTATGCTCTTCTACTCTTGCTGATATTCGCCTGTTAGTTTGCTCCACGTACAACTTTTCACAGTCCTGGCATGGAATAGTGTATACTCCATGGTTTTCCAGTTTCATTTTATCTTTTGGGTTTCCAAGTAGTTTACCTATAGTTGTTTGTGGCTTGTGTATTGTTTGTATGTTGTGTTTCCTAAGTATTCTTCCGATTCTGTCTGTTGTGCCTTTTACATATGGTAAGATTACCCGTTGCTTTCCCGGTTCATATTTTTTGTTGTTCGTTGTTCGGGAAACCTGTGCATTAATAGCTTTCTCTATGGTGTGAGTTGTGTAGCCATTTTTCTTTAAAGCACTAGATATTACCCTAAGTTCGTTTCGTCTCGTCTGTGTTTCAGTTAATCGCACGGATCTGGATATTAGAGTATTTGCCACAGCTTGAATTTGTGCTGGGTGATGGTGTGATTTTGCATTTAAATGTCTGTCTGTATGTTGGTTTTCTATAAACAGTGTATTCGAAATGTCCGTTATGCAGTTTTGTGACCAAAACATCTAAAAACGGTAGTTTGTTGTTTTCCTCTAACTCTAGAGTAAATTGTATTCTGGGGTGGATTGAATTTACTTGTGTCAGAAATTTTTCGAGCTCTGCATGACCATGCTGCCATATAATAAATATGTCATCCACATATTATTAGGATGTATGACTGATTTTTCACAGCCCGTGAAAAATCGGAAAATTTGTGATTTTTTTTACATGGGTCCGGAAAATCATTGATATCTCATAAACTATAAGTCCTAGACAATCGTTCGCGACAGATTCTAAATCCACGGAAAATTCTCTACGGGCCCAATAGTAGTTGTAGAGACATCGATTTTTAAGAACATTTTATACATGATGAAAATTTCGACGTTTTTATATGTATTTGATGGATAAAAAATTCGTTTGGAACGTGAAACTTTTGGAATATCATACGGATAGTATAAGTGAAAAGTGCGTATAATCTCAGATCGATTTCTTACCCGCTTAATTTTTTTTTCTTCTATATCCGCTGTCGCGCTTTCGAGACAAACTAGCAACTAACGCCGAATGCAGCGGTCCAGAAAAAAATTCATAATTCGAAAACTAAAAGAGATAGGAGGGTGCGGTTTGCGTTATTTTATTAAAAAATAATCGTTTTAAAACATACCCCGCCGAAATAGAGCTACCTTGACAGAAAATGCAAAAAAAAAATCAAAGTGAAAATTTAGTTATATCTCCGAAAATAATAACCCCCCGTATTTCTATGTGTCAGATTTTGCTGAAACATGGTTCTTATACTAATTTGATATCGTCAAAACCGAAAATATCACTCGTTTGGTCGTCAGATGTGTGGCTGAATTTTCACAGCCCGAGGAATATCGGAAAATTCGCGATTATACAAGTTCTCGCGAAAATGTCCATAACATTTTTTCCTTAAAAGTTACTGAGATGCGATTTTCACCATTCGATTCAGAAAGATTGAATCTATAACTGCTAGTAATTTCAAATTATTATGTCAACTAAAAATATCCGAAAAATATACACGCTTTTATGACAAAATGGTGAATGCGCCGTGTGCATCGGTCCAGAAAAAAGATCATATTTCAAAAACTAAAAGAGATAGGGGGGTGCGGTTAGCGTTATTTTATTAAGAAATAATTGTTTTAGAACATATCCTAACGAAATGGAGCTAACGTGACGAAAAATGTAACAAAAAAAATTTCAAAATGAAAACTTAGTTATATCTTTGAAAATAATAATCGCACGTTCATTTTCATGTGTCCATTGCATTCGGCAGCTCGAAATACCCATAATAACGTATATTTTCCACTCATTTTTGAAAAAAATTTTTTTACCGAAAATTTTTGTCAAAAATGCCAAATTTTCGAAAACATTTTTGGTTCCAGATTTTGCTGAAACATGGTTTATATACTAATCTGATACCGTAAAAACCGAAAATAATACTAGTTTGGTCGTAGGATGTATGACTGATTTTTCATAGCCCGAGAAAAATCGGAAAATTGGTGATTTTTTACAAGGGTTCGAAAAATCATCGATATCTCAGAAACTGTAAGCCCTAGACAATCGTTCGCGACAGATTCTGAATCCACGGAAAATTCTCTATGGGCCCAACAGTAGTTGTGGAGACATCGCTTTTTAAGGACATTTTATACATGATGAAAATTTCGACGTTTTTATATGTATTTGATGGATAAAAAATCCGTCATACCTACATATATGGCACCATAAAAAAAAATTTCCGCACGTTTCGAACATGAAACTTTGGGAATATCATATATATAGTATAATTAAAGAGTACGTGCAGTTTCTGGTCGGTCTCTTACCCCCATCATTTTTTTTTTCTTCTATATCTGGTGTTATTTTCTGGTCAAAATAGCGCGAACCACCGTATGCAGCGATCCGGAAAAAAATTCATATTTCAAAAACTAAAAGAGATAGGGGGATACGGTTTGCATTATTTTATTAAGAACTAACCATTTTTAAAGCTATTCCAAACAGATGATGCTAACTTAATGGAAAATGTACAAAAGAATTAAATTGAAAATGTATTTATATTTTTCGTCATACTTAAATATATGGTACGATAAAAAATGTTTCCTTCGTGTTTGGAACGTGAAACTATGGGAATATCATAATATATAGTATAATTAAAGAGTGTGTATAATTTCTGATCGATATCCAGCGGCGGATTTACCATTACGCTTACTACGCTTAAGCGTGCGGCCCACAAGCTGGAAAGGCCCCCCTCATCAGTTTGTGGATATCGATAATGGTGAGATAAAAAACTTAATAAGTGTACTTTAAATACCTACATATGTATACATATTATTAGTTTGAAGTACATTTTCCAGAAACTCTATGTGTTTTTCTCTGGATCACCTCACTGATGGAATATTCTGTCAGATATTGCGCAACTACCGTTTTACCAATTTAAAAACCTTATCCTCAACTAGGTGGTGCGAGCATTATAAAGCTGTTCGAGCTTTGGTATATGAATACTCTGATATTTTGAAGACTCTAAAACATATCTACACAGATGAAACATAAAGGATTACGAGTAGTAACGTATATAAAAATTTATTTTTTAAACTAATTAAATTATATTATGTTATGTTGACCTTGATTTGGAATGAAATATCGGAACGTTTTAACAAAGTCTATACCAAACTTCTGAACTAAATATTCAAGAAGCCTACAATTTATTATGTTCATTAAATTTATACTTAAAAGAAATAAGAAAAGAATCTGAAACCAAAACCAACGAGCTAGAATCTAAAGTCAAGGCACTAAGTGAAGATATTGAGCAGGAATATAGGGACTTTAACAACAGAATAAAATCCAAGCTACTTCCTGCTAGAGAAACCCAAAACTGGTGCTGTTGAACCTCAACTTCTAAGTGAATCAATCCAATTCAAAGAATATTTATCCATTTCAAACTATAAGGAAAATGTCAGCTGCTTAAAAATATTAGAAATAATACATGAAGAAATTTATTAATGTTTTCACACATTTATATACTGCTTTAAAATTGTTTTTAACATTGCCTATCACAAGTTGTGAAGCAGAACGATCATTTTCAAAGTTGGTTATAATTAAAAACAAATACAGAACAGTAATGCAAGAAGAAAGATTGAACAGTTTGGCAATATTGTCGATAGAAAATGATATTACTAACGCTATAACATACAACAAAGCAATTAAAGAATTCGCAGCTGGCAAAGTTAGAAAGAAAAGTATTCTATAAAATACTTACATTTTTTATATTTTATAAAAATATATTTGTATTATTTGTATTTCATTTTTTCTGTTGTTTCTTGTTCCTAAAATAGTACATTTGATTGTTTCTACATACCAGACAACCAGAGCTTAATTGTTAAATCTAATGCTAATACACATTAAGCAAAAAATGAACTTTTTTCATTGCGTATTACTCCATATTCCAAAAACTGCATACACAAATCAAATTGTAGTTGCTTTAATTTTGGATCCAATTACATGATTGTGTTGACTGAAATTTAAGTTAATAACAAATTTTAGGGGCCCCAAAAAAGTATAAGCGTAGGGCACCCGAAATTGTAAATCCGCCACTGTCGCCAGCTTCATATTTTTTCTTCTATAACCGCTGTCGCGCTTACGAGACATAGTAGCGCGTACCGCCGAATGCAGCGGTCCAGAAAAAAATTCGTATTTCGAAAATTAAAAGAGATAGGGGGGTGCGGTTTGCGTTATTTTTTTAAGAAATAATCGTTTTAAAACATATCCTACCAAAATAGAGCTGACTTGACTGAAAATGCCAAAAAAAAATTCAAAGTGAAATTTAGTTATATCTCCGAAAATATTAACACCCCGTACATTTTTATGTATCAGATTTTGCTGAAACATGGTTCATTAACTAATTTGATACCGTAAAAATCGAAAATATCACTCGTTTGGTCGTAAGATGTATGGGTGAATTTTCACAGCCCTAGGAATATCGGAAAATTCTCGATTTTACAAGTTCTCGCGAAAATATCCATAACATTTTTTCCTTAAAAGTTACTAAGATGCAATTTTCACCATTGGATTCAGAAAGATTGAATCTATAAATGTAAATAATTTCAAATTATTATGTCAACTAAAATTATTCGAAAAATATATGCGACAAAATGGTGAATGCGCCGTGTGCAGCGGTCCGGGAAAAAAATCGTATTTCGAAAACTAAAAGAGATAGGGAGGTGCGGCTTGCGCTATTTGTTTAAGAAATAATCGTTTTAGAACATCTTCTTACGAAATGGAGCTAACGCGAGGGAAAATGTAACAAAAAAAATTTCAAAATGAAAATTCAGTCATATCTCCGAAAATATTAATCCTCCGTAAATTTGTATGTGTCCATTGCATTCAGCAGGTCAAAATACCCATATGAACGTATATTTTGCACTCATTTTCAAAAAAAAAATTTTTTTCGAAAATTTACGTCAATGCCAGATTTTGCTGAAACATGGTTTATATACTAATCTGATACCGTAAAAACCGAAAATAACACTCGTTTGGTCGTAGGATGTATGACTGATTTTTTACAGCCCGTGAAAAATCGGAAAATTTGTGATTATTTACATGGGTACGGAAAATCATCGGTATCTCAGAAACTAAAAGTCCTAGACAATCGTTCGCGACAGATTCTAAATTTACGGAAAGTTTTCTATGGATCCAATGTCTAGTTGCGCATAAATCGCATTTTTAGTACATTTTATACATGATGAAAATATCGACGTTTTTGATGGACAAAACATTCGTTATACCTACATATATGGTACGATAAAAAATTTTCCCGTGTGTTTGGAACATGAAACTTTGGGAATATCATATATATAGTATAATTAAAGAGTGTGTATACTTTTAGGTCTGTATCTTACCCACAACATTTTTTTTAACTTCTATATTTGGCTAAACTAGAAATAAGACACAAAGTCTCGGTCTCAGTCAAAAAGAGTATAATGCGGTTACACGTGTTTCGCCTTTTCAGGCATCATCAGACCTACAATTAATATAACAATGTAAACTATCACTATAAATATACAAAATTCAAACAGACCTTCGACATTAACTAAAATCACAAGAACAAATCAAACAACTATAACGTCACATGTTAAAATACACACTGAGATGGGTTAAGAAACTAAGGTATTGACACGCGCAGATAAAAGTTGAATGAAATAAAAGACAAAAAAATATATAAATAAAAAATATAAAAAAGGTTATTGATATACCCAAGAATTGAACCCGAGCCTCCGGCGTGACACACCGAGATACTGACCACCACTCTACCAGCAGGTCCAATGAAAAGCTTATACATTATCTTCCTGCCGATTAATATTAGTGCCAAGATTATTAAAAATTAGTTGAGGTTCGAAATTGAAGACATCATTAACACAATGTAAAACTGGGCTTCTTTTAGCCCTTGTAATTTCCATCTTCTCTAACAAATCCAGTTTTTTACTCTTTGGACACTCGTGTAGTATCTTTACATTGTTTGGTATAGAAAAATGGTGTCCAGTTGTTAGCAAGTGGTTAGCAAAAGCCGACTTTGTCTCAGTGATATATGAGTGTTTTTATATTTATCGAAAAGGCTAAAATGTTCCCGGACCCTAGTGGAAATCCTTCTCCCTGATTGTCCGATATATACAGCAGAACAATCTCCACAGCCCAATGAGTACACCCCTGATTTTGAGAGATGTTCAGTCTTATCTTTGGTCATTACTAGATGTCTCTTAAGTGAGTTTACTGTTTTAAAAGCAATTGAGACATCTAAATGTTTGAAAAACTTCGCCACCTGCATTGAAATATTACCAAAAAATGTTAAACCTTTGAAGCATTTTTTAAGTGTTGGTTTAGAGTGAATAATATTAAAATAAAGTTTGTATTTATTGAAAAACTTAAAGTCTATTGATGGAGTTTTACATTGTGTTAATGATGTCTTCAATTTCGAACCTCAACTAATTTTTAATAATTTTGGTACTAATATTAATCGGCAGGAAGATAATGTATAAACTTTTCGTTAGACCTGCTGGTAGAGTGGTGGTCAGTATCTCGGTGTGTCACGCCGGAGGCTCGGGTTCAATTCTTGGGTATATCAATAACCTTTTATATATTTTTTATTTATATATTTTTTTGTCTTTTATTTCATTCAACTTTTATCTGCGCGTGTCAATACCTTAGTTTCTTAACCTCATCTCAGTGTGTATTTTAACATGTGACGTTATAGTTGTTTGATTTGTTCTTGTGATTTTAGTTAATGTCGAAGGTTTGTTTGAATTTTGTATATTTATAGTGATAGTTTTTGATTGTTATATTAATTGTAGGTCTGATGATGCCTGAAAAGGCGAAACACGTGTAACCGCATTATACTCTTTTTGACTGAGACCGAGACTTTGTGTCTTATTTCTAGTTTAGTCATTTGAAAGTTGGTCTCTTAGAGAATATGGACGCTTTCTTACAGTTCTATATTTGGTGTTACATTCTTTGGTCAACATAGCGTGCACCGCCGTATGCAGCGATCCGGAAAAAAATTCATATTTCGAAAACTAAAAGAGATAGGAGGGCGCGGTTTGCGTTATTCTATTAAGAAATATCAATTTTAAAACATATTTTAAGCATATAGTGCTAACTTAATGGGAAATGTATAAAAAAAGGTTTCAAATCGAAAATGTTTTTATATTCTTCGTCATACCTACATATATGGTATAAAAAATGTTTCCATTAAGTTTGGACCACAGAACTTTGGGAATATCATATAGATGGTATAGATGAAAAGCATGTACAATTTCAGATCGATATCTTACCCGCTTCATTTTTTTTTCTGCTATATCCGGTGTCGCGCTTTCAAGACAAAATATCGCGCACCGCCGTATGCAGCGGCCCAGAAAAAAATTCATATTTCGAAAACTAAAAGAGATAGGGAGATGCAATTTGCGTTTTTTTAATAAGAAATATCCATTTTGAAACATATTCTAAACAGATGGAACAAATGGGAAAGATACAAAAACAATTTCAAATTGAAAATGTATTTTTATTTTTCGTCGTACATACATATATGGTATGATAAAAATTTGTTCCTTTAGGTTTGTAACATGAAAGTTTGGGAATGTTATATAGATAGTATAAGTGAAGAGTGTGTACAATTTCAGATCAATATCTCAACCGCTTCATTTTTTTTTCTTCTATATCCGGTTTCGAGCTTTCAAGACAAAATAGCTCGCACCGCCGTATGCAGCGGTCCGGAAAAAAAATCATATTTCAAAAACTAAAAGAGATTGGGGGGTGCGATTTGAGTGATTTTATTAAGAAATAATCGCTTAAAACGATTCTAACAAAATAGAGCTGACTTGACGGAAAATATAAAAAAAAGTGAACATTTAGTTACATCTCCGAAAATATTAAACCCCTCTACATTTTTATGTGTCAGATTTTGCTGAAACATGGTTCATATACTAATCTGATACCATAAAAACCGAAAATATCACTTGTTTGGTCGTAAGATGTATGGTTGAATTTTCCCAGCCCGAGGAATATCGGAAAATTCGCGATTTTACAAGTTCTCGCGAAAATGTCCATAACATTTTTTCCTTAAAAGTTACTCGCATCTCATTTTCACCATCCGATTCAGAAAGATCGAATCTATTACTGCTAGTAATTTCAAATTATTGTGTCAACCAAAAATATCCGAAAAATATACACGCTTTTATAACAAAATGGTGAATGCGCCATGTACAGCGGTCCGGAAAAAAAATCATATTTCGGAAACTAAAAGCGATAAGGATGCGCGGTTAGCGTTATTTTATTAAGAAATAATTGTTTTAGAACATACTCTAATAAAATGGAGCTAACGTAACGGAAAATGTAACAAAAAAAATTTCAAAATGAAAACTTAGTTATATCTCCGAAAATATTAATCGCACGTACATGTTTATGTGTCCATTGCATTCGGCAGCTCAAAATACCTATAAAAACGTATATTTTCCATTCATTTTCGAAAAAAAATTTTTTTTCGAAAATTTTTGTCAATACATATACATGCAAAATTTTCGAAAAATTTTTTGGTTTCAGATTTTGCTAAAATATGGTTTATATACTAATCTGATACCGTAAAAACCGAAAATAACACTCGATTGGCCGTAGGATGTATGACTGATCGAGAAAAATCGGAAAATTTGTGATTATTTACATGGGTTCGAAAAATCATCGATATCTCAGAACGTATAAGCCCTAGATAATCATTCGTGACAGATTCTGAATCGACGAAAAATTTTCTATGGGTCCAATGACCAATCGTAGAAAAACGACTTTTTTATACATAATGAAAATATCAACGTTTTCATATTTATTTAATGGAGAAAAAATTCGTCATACCTACATATAAAGTACGATAAAAAATTTTTCTCGTATATTTGGAACATGAAACTTTGGGAATATGATATATATAGTATAATTAAAGAGTGTGTACAATTTCAGGTCTGTGTCTTACACGCATCATTTTTTTTCCTCTATATTCACTATCGCGCTTTCAGGACAAAATAGCGCGCACCGCCGTTAGCAGCGATCCGAAAATAAATTCACATTTCGAAAACTAAAAGAGATATGGAGACGCGGTTTGCTTTATTTTATTGAGAAACATCCATTTTGAAATATATTCTAAACAGATGGTTCTAACTTAACGGGAAATGTAAAAAACAATTAAAATTGAAAATTTATTTATATTTTTTGTCATACCTACATATATGTTACGATACAAAATTTTTTCTTTATGCTTGGAACATGAAACTCTGGAAATATCATATAGATAGTATAAGTGAAAAGTGTGTACAATTTCAGATCGATATCTATGACAAAATAGCCTATTTTTTATACATTCTAATCTTATTACTACTAATTGCTTGTAATAAGAATAAGGTGAATAAAAACCATAGATATCCTTGCTGACATGTTTATGATAAAAACCAATTTCTAAATTTAAATCGTAACGCGTTCACCATTTAGTCAAGATTATTTAACTTGCGTCCTCCTTTAAGCTGGCACTGTTAGGGTATAGAAGAACAGAACCAGTAGTAATATATAATCTGCTCTCATTTTCTTGACCTTGGTCTTAAATTAAGTTTATTTTGTTGTATATTAAGGGTAGTACACCAAGTATCGTTTAATTCCTCATCATATAAAGAATATTTTCACTGCCCGAGAATCAGGGCTGGACATATGGAGGGATGGGAGGAGCGTTCCCTTCAATATTTTATTTAGTTCTTGGCAAAATCTTATTTTATGTTAGAATCATTTAATTTTTCAATAAATTGTTAAAAAAAACTAAAACAGAAGAGACTTAGAAAACAATTTTTTTTTAGTTCTCAGTCTCTCTTTTCTTATTTGTTGTTCTATAAAAGTATACGTTCTTCCGGAATAGACGCAACCTTTATAAATTGTTTGGCGTTGGGTAGCTCAGAACAAAATATTCTGATCCCAAAATGAGGACTGTATATTTCGACAGGGGCGTTAAACTATATTGTTACAATCATGGGCTACTAAATTACAAGTTCAAAAAAATTGGACACTAAAACGACTTACCGATAATCCCTTTTGGAGACCTCGGGAGGCTGCTGCTACAACGGCTTTCCAAACTGTTTCTTTACAAGGTACCTTTTTATAACAGTTGCTATACATAAGTTGTTACAATATACAGGGAAAAGCAGACACACTGATCACTGGCGATGATTCCATACAGAAATACACTCCAAAAAAGGTTTTTAAACACGCGATATCTTGGTAGACAATATTTTATGCACTTCTAGCAGGGGCGTGCGTTGAAATTTTAAGAAAGGGAAGCAATTTTTAGAAACTTACTTATTTGTAATGTAATTCGATTCTTCGATCATTTTTTGCAAATTCATAAGATCATCACAAAAACGTGGATGCTCCGACATATTTTGGAGAAGTTTATTTTCGTTTTATTTCGAAATTTTTTATACATTTAAGTGTTGAAAAATTTCGTTCTACTGATGAACTTGTGGCAGGTATTGTCAATACTAAAAATAATAATAATAATAATAATAAACGTCTTTATTAGAGAAACAACAAAAAAAAAAATTGTGTACAATATAATTTTATAATAAATAAAATAAATTTAATTAATAGGCAGCAGCACTGAAGGCGAAGTTTAGCCCAGGGCTATTCTTACACTTAACCCTCAATACAGTGCCACTAATATATACTTAATGATAACAAAATACATTGAGATAAAAATAAGTGTCACAATCGAAGACAAAACGCTAAGTAATTGAAACATATGTCATACATAACTAAACCTACAAATAAAACGAGAGGAAAGGAAACAACAAACGACCCACAAATCCAGTGTAAGTGAGAATAAAACCCAACCAGCAATAACCACACAAACAATTGTTGGTATTACTGTTGATTTAGCAAAAATGCTTTATATTTTCTTTTAAATAATTCGACATTGAAGATGTTTTTAAAATGGTCTGATAATTTATTAAAGACGTGAGCAGCCTGATATGCAAACCCCCTCCGAAAAAGGGCAGTCACGTGCCTAGGAATAAGCAAAAGCTCTCTCTATATCTAGTAATTCGTTCGTGAATACTACTTCTTACTATAAGTTTTTCCCTAAGATAGGCTGGTATAGAGGTAAGCATAATTCGACGGACAAAGACCGCGAAATGGAGATTCCTTCGGTTGTTCATGTTGAGCCAGCGAAGTTCTTTAAATTGGGGTGATATGTGATCAAACTTTCGAAGACCGAAAATAAAACGGACACAAGAGTTTTGTACTTTTTGAATTTTTTGTTGTTCCTTGGTGTTGAGAAAAGGGCCATATACAAAGTTACAATAGTTAAAATGAGACAAGACAAGAGACTCTACTAAAATCTTTCTTAGATTAGTTGATAAGATATGCTTACTTGAGTACAATAATCTTAAATTTAAAAATGATTTCTTCATCAGTGAACTAACATGATCCACAAATTTAAGATCTCTATCCACCAGAACACCAAGCGACTTAGCCGAATTTAAGACTGGTACCTTAACGCCCCCTACATGCAATGCAAGGGTCTTCTCTGCCCCCCGTGCACGTGCACCTCCAAAAACCACAACCGCAGACTTATCAGGATTAAGTTTTAAGTTATGTAAATATGAAAGTCGATAAATCTCGGCGAGCTCCCCATTTACAATGTATTCCGCAGCATGAAGTTCCTGTGGATAAAAAGCAAATCTCATTTGTGTGTCGTCTGCAAATGCGTTGTAAGAGCATAGTTTAATATTATTTAAAATATCCGCGGTATACACAATGAAAAGAAGGGGACCCAAGATCGATCCCTGAGGAACACCGGACTTAACAGGTGTAACAGACGAGACCATGTCTCCAATCACCACCCTCCGCGATCTGCCAGAGAGATAAGAACGCACAAACTGCAATGCATCCTCCGAAAAACCATAATATTTCAGTTTAGCACACAGCAAAGCGTGATTTATCGTATCGAAAGCCTTTGAGAAGTCCAGCAACAACAGCAAGGATAATTTCCCAGAGTCTAAGTCTCCCACAACATCATTCAGAACGCTGGAAAGTACCGCCGCCGTACCAAAACCCTTTCTAAACCCAGATTGATTCTGGGGTATAATTTTGTTACGGGACACATATTCGGCGACTTGCCGATAAACAACTGTCTCCAGTATCTTGGACAAGACAGGCAGCAGGCTAATAGGACGAAGATCGCTATGGGTCTCAGGCGCATTAGTTTTTGGGATCGGCTGAATTATCGACAACTTCCATCCATCTGGAAAGGTTGCACTCTCACATTTACTAAATGAGTTATAAAAGGGTCTATAAACGGACTGCAATACTTAAGCATTTGCAGAGAAATTTTGTCGCAACCAAATGCATTTGATTTGATGCTAAGAAGGGCCTGATGAACGGATTCAATTGTTTCCATCGTAAAAGAAAAGCTCGTGTCAGAATTTGAATCTAGTGCATTATAGTAATTAATAAGGTCTTTACAGTCTCTATCAAGGAAAACAAAGGAAAAGTATTTGTTGATTTGTTCAGTATCAACTAAATGTTCTGGTATCGCACCTTTACTATTATGTTTAACATTTAAGTCTGATAGTGTTTTCCATGTCTTTTTGCTGTTATTTTCTTTTGCGATATTACTGATATAATTCTTTTTAGCTCTCCTAATCAGAGACAAGGTAGAATTTCGCAAAAGTTTGTAACGAGCATGATCGTTCACAGATTTACTAACCCTGAATCTGGCCAACGCTGCGTCCCTCTCCCTCATAGCATACTTAATGCCCTACTAATTCACACAATTTCGACACTTCGGTATAGGCATCTTCCAGCTCCTTGTCTTTTAAAAATTGCATTAGTTCCTTAGCGTTATTTTTTGCGCTAATGTCATCAGTTTCGTAAATCACTTTTAGTTCAGATCGCAGTAACACTCGGTCGAAGAACTGGCCATAATGAAGAAGAAGAGATTTAAACGCATCTTCTGGAAAAGTTTTTCCTTTAAATGCATCAAAATTACAGAGCTCGAGGAATTTAAAATCATTTAAACCGTTAAATCTATAGTTTATTTGTTGCTGAATTTGATCGATTATTTCATAAAAGAGGCATCTGTATGATGTTTGGACATCTCCGACCTTATCTGTTCGAAGACTCTTGGCTTGTGCCTCTAAATTTAACGTCATCGTTTTCTCTCCAAATTGGTCAAAGTCATCTCTTTTTTGGCTTAACATGAACTTAAAATCATATTTCTGAAAATATGTTCAAGAAATAATGAAAATTAAAATCTCGTTTCAAACAGTCCAAAAACCCCTCGAATTATTTATTGCTTCTGAGTCCCACGTTTCATTATTTTCTATTATATTCTCAAACAGTTCAATCAGTGATTCACGATTTTCAGATACTGTTAACACAAGTCTTCCATTATAGTTCCATCTAGTAGGAGTTACTTCGGGCAATCGTTTGTGGACAATGGAGTCCAGAGCTTGTGGACGTTTTTTTGACTTGGAAAAAAAAGCAGCCATGCCACTTAAAGTAACGAAAAATACTTTACACTCTTTAATGTGATTGATGGACTGGGATAAAACTAAATTTAATTTATGAGCAAAACAATGGACAAACACAGCACTTGGGAAAGTTTCCCAATCACTGCAGCTCCATCATAGTTTTGAGCAACTAATTTTTTCTCTCCATTAATTTCTTTAGTAACCTTATAAACTACGGTATATAATGCATCTGCTGTACGATTTTCAGCCGCATTCTTAAAACCCAAAAATTGCTTTTGAATACTTCCGTCTGTTTTAACGTAGCGTATTACTATAGATAATTGGCTAAAATTAGTGATATCAGCTGTTTCGTCCAGAACAATAGCAATAAACCGCGCCACGCCAATCTCCTGCTTAATTCTTTTTAGAATAATGGTTGCAACAGCGGAAATTAAATCATTCTGGATTCGATTCGACGTTCCGCGAAAGACGCTAGACTGCTCTAAATGATTTTTTAATCAATCATCATATTTAGCCATTAAACTAAGTTAATCTTGAAAATTTCCTCTATCTGAAGAAGCCCTTGTTTCGTCATGACCTCTAAATCACAATCGATAAGTCTTATTAATATTTGCCTATTTTTATCGACTAGTTCATTGTGTTGGCGGTGACTAATTTCCAACTGTTTATTAAGGGTGTGCCCAATTCTGGTTTTGCCGAAGACTTTTTCTTTTATGATGGCCTGTAAATGCGCTTTCGACATAATGTGTCTTTTTACAGCTTTATGGAAATTGTTTAAATCGGGAAAACCAGTTTTATTCCAGAGACCTTTTTCATTTTCAAAAAATAAACATGACCAACAAAATAATTTACTTATATTTTCACACCCTGTTAGCCATTTAAATTGTTTGTATTGTTTTTCCGGATAAAAATGTCTAATACAGTTTTTCATTTTTGTGGTTAAATTTTTCATAGGCGGTTTTGTCCTTCCTTTGGAAATTATTTGAAGCTTATCAGCAATGTTTAATGTTGGAAATCCTTTTGTTATTAAGACACACACCACACATTCACACACACTCTTCTTACTAAATTCTCCAACATTTTCAACGTTATTACCGACAGTTGAAGTTGACGGTATTTGCATATCCACGTCCGTATTATTGTCTTCCATATCGCACCATGCACGACGCGACGTACGTATCACACAACACACGGATAGTCGTTCAAATAAAGAACCTACTCCAACGATAGCTTCCGCCCCCACTTAAAGCACGCGTCTGAAATGCAAAAATTGCAAACAGCCGGTGGAAAATTCAATAACTTCTGGCTCGATTCACAGGAAATCAAGCATACAGGACTTGGCTGCAGAGAAGCTAGCAGCCCGCATAGGTTCTATTCCATTTTCTATTGTCGCTCGGTCGGAGTCAAGGCCGCATTTATTATGGGCTTGATAGTTAAGATAATATTTTATCATTTTTAATATAAACTAAATTAATGGTTTCCTATTTCAAAAATTACGTTTTAGAGGATGTTTTGTAATTTTTCCCTTGCTTACTAGTACCAGAGTCTAAATATATTCTAAATAGTCCAAGCACTTGGCTATTCCGCAATAAATTTCCCTCTTGCCGACGCGTTTCCCGTAACTTTTTGGAAATGGTTTCTCAAGCTAGTCATTCTTCTTACTGCAGATTGGTTGTGACGTTAATATAATTAGGGAAAATGTGTCATCTTTTCGCATTCCTCAATATCCAGCAAGGTATGTTTAAAGAACTTTTAAAAAGCTGTTTATTATTAATTTTTATTAGTGAAATTTGGCCAAGAACTTAATTACGGTAAAATAGGCATAATAACGATTTTTCTCAAATTTTCTATGTTCATAATATACCATTACTAGTTTTGCTCTAAAAATTTACATTCAGCCTTCAAAACTATGACTCCTGCCTAACCTAGCATGGACCGATTGTGTTTAATTTGAGTTCTTTTAAATATTAATATTTGTTTGTTTATTTACCTATCGCCAAAATTAGGGGTAGTTTATCTGAAAAATAAAAAAAATCAATGAAGAGGAAAACGATTTGCTACATTGTTGGGACGTTGACTTGTGTGGAGCTGTAAATTGTCTATTCCTTATTTTAAGATATTTACCTTGCTTCTGATATTTAAAGTAACCATTTAAATCGTATTTCACCACTTATTTTCACGAAAATTCGTTTTTGTACTATGTAATAGTAATGGGTTTCCGTACTGTCCTGCATCAATCAGTATTTATTCACAAAAAAAAAGTTTTAAGAAGGCTTTATAAAACATTTTAATTTATATTTTCAAGCACAATGACTATTTGATGTTAATATTAAAAGCAAAATGTTTTAAGATAGCTGTTAGGAGCAAAATGGTTAATAAAGGGATTTAATGGCAACAGTTGGGCTTTCATATAAAACTTATTTAATATAAATGCTTAACAGTTTTGGGGTTTGGTTTTATACGCGTGAGCGTTAAAACCCTTGCATTGGACCAATTGCTCTTGTAGTGTTTTTGCCTCATATTAAGACACCTATAAAGTTACCGACTTAAAACTGCGATTAAGTTATCATGAATTCATTTAAAGCATTTTAAAAATGTTTATTTGGTAGTTATATAGAGTATAGAAAATAATCTGTACTGTAAGCTGCGTGCGTACTGACATGTATTTCCTAGTATTTATTCTTTATTCATTTGTTATTGGATGTAAGATGATACCTAGAGTGTGGAGACGGTCTTGAGAAAAGTGGAAGACACTTGCTCTTGGTTTGGCTATTAAATGCAGACCAGTTTAATCTTGTGCATAATTTCAGTCTTTTCAAAAATATAGATTTCTGTTGGAAATAATCTAGTTATGTATATGTGAGCAATCATCCCCTTGGAATTTGAACATTTGATATCGGCGCCAAACAAGACCCAGTTCCCGTTACACCACCTAATAGTTTTACGACTATTAGTTTTAAGAATTAGTCATTTAAGTGTTATGCTATTAAGATATTGCTTTATTTAGGGAACATGTATTTACTATTTAGCTCCTGCAGATCAATATTTTAGGATAGGAGGTTCTAGTAAACTATGGTCCCTCGTTGCTTCCTTATCGAGATACAGTGTGTTGAAATTTAATTAAAAAATCGTAATTTTTGAATAACTCCTGCACTCAAAAAAATCATACACCTCGGAAATATTTTCGGTAATAATTCAAGCAGTAGGGATTTTACTAGGGAATATTCTTCCAGCTTTAATAAAAACATAGTTGGATGGTTACTAAGACGTGAAAAAGTCGACGCATCTTAGAGTCATTTCGATATCCTTTTAAGGATAAAGAAACAAAGAAAGAGACGGTATTTATGTATAAAATTGAATGGTAAAAATTTTAACTTGCAATATTTTACGTTTAACAAAAAAAGAATATTAAATAAACACTGTCGATAAAAATAGTTTGTCAGGCAAATCAATTTAACACATCCGAAGGCTACAGAATGTTGTATTCGGTATCGAAATCGAAGATTAGTGAGTTTGAATTGTGCTATAGATGCCAAGTCATGTATAATTGTTAACAAAGTGTATTTCAAGCTATGCCAACTTTTAAAAAGGTATGTAACATACTATTTTAAAAATTGTATCAATTTTTTTTCTACGTTTATGAAATAATTTATAACAAAAGGGATTTAAGCTAGATAATAATATTCATAAATTATTTTACCTAAATTTCTTTTTTAAAAGTTAGTTAATTTCCCTTAAAATGAGTTTAAGCGAGATTGCTAGTACAACTCCAAATATTATTGAAGTAGCCAAAACCACTTCGGACGAATTATTAATAGAAATTTCAAGGAATATTCCACTTATGTACAAATTTTCTCGTAAGACTGGTGGTGTTTTCGAAAAATTATAGCGGAAATACCACGTCGTCTAGGAAACATGGTGTTTCCACTTACCTGGTTAGGTGTGGTTACATACCTAACCAAAAAATGAAATCTTGACAATATGAAACCTGCTTTTGAGAGACGCTAGAGTCCCTAGAAACTGATTTTTTTTTAAGTATCTTTCAAACATTTTTGAAAAGTTGTCAATATGAATAATCGCTTTGGGCTAGTTCAAGAAGAGGAAATTGATGAAAATATAATTGGAAGCGAACCAAGAAACACCGTTAAATCCAAGAAGAGCATCTGGAGACAGTTTATGTCATTCTGCGATGAAAAAACTATACGTTTGACCAAGATACTCCAGTATGAATTAAAAAAATTAAAAAATACAATGAATTAAAAAATCTAATCGAAGCTTGTGATGAATCAATTCCAGAGGGTTTACAAAAGAAGTGTTTTTTTCTGTTGTCCAATGAATTAGCCTGGAGAGAAGGAGAAGGTGCAAGAGCCGAAACAACTTTTTCCGAAGAAGAAACTGACAACTTCGGAGGAAAAACATGTAGAATTCAATACAACCCTGTTTTTTCTAAAACATGTCAAGGTGGTGGCCGAAAACTCGCCGATTCGAAGTGGTTGGTGAGAAACGAGAGAAGTCCCAGCTTTTGCCCAGTAAGAATTTATAAAGAATTACAAGATAAAAGGAAAAGTATCTCCAACACTCGACTATTTT
>JAUTXW010003166.1:0-53374 GCA_030620095.1 Kuschelorhynchus macadamiae
TTAAATATCTCTAGAATTCAGTCATGGCTTTCTTAAATTTCATTACGAATATTAGAAATGCTTACATAGTATTGTATCTTAAAGGGTTTTAATGCATTAACTCAAATAAAAATCTGAAATGATATCTCGTATGAAAAAATTCCAAGATTAATCATTTTTAGTAAAGAAGCCTAGATATAAATATTTTTAATAAAAATATCCAATGGTAAAAAATATGACGATAAATGCAATGAATATACCCCGTTCTATGCCTCGGAAGTGACCCAAATGGTTGTGATTTGTTGGGTTAATGGATCTTTATGTGGTGATAACATGTTCCAAATTGAAATTGATATCTCGCTCCTAACAGATATTACATAATGAAATGTCCTTTCTATCACACATGGTTTAATGCTTGTAAAATTTGGGTACTTATTTCTGAATCACCCTGTTTATATATATATATATATATATATATATATATATATATATATATATATATATATATATATATATATATATATATATATATATATATATATATATATATATATATATATATATATATATATATATATATATATATATATATATATATATATATATATATATATATATATATATATATATATATATATATATATATATATATATATATATATATATATATATATATATATATATATATATATATATATATATATATATATATATATAAATCCCTCATACAAGCTTCGTTAGTAAAGTAAAAATGAGAAAGTCCTCCTTAAGGCGAAAGTCTTAAAAATATAAACATACATATTCTTTCCGCCGCACAGTGGATCGAGCCTACCTGAACGGTTGGACATGAGGTTTTATGTCACTGACTTTTGAACTAATTGTTTGCTATGTTTTCTTTACGCTTTATAATTGCGATTGACTGATAATATACAACATTTTAATTAGTTATATCGTTTTTGAAAGTTTTTTAAATGTATTTTTTCAATTTTCTTGATTATATCCTGCAAGCGACTTTCCCTTTTTTCCCTTTTTCGTTCAAATAACGAAGTCTGCTGAAAATAAATACTGCAATTAAAAGTGATTGTGATTTTAATTTTATAACATACAGAATGTTTTAAAAATTGGCTTAGGTATTGACAAATTGACATAATAACAAAAATACTGTAACAATGAATTCTTATATCATGTATATTGCTGATATTTTGTGCACTTGGGTAATAGACTATTGCTGATTTTATTGTGAGTTTTGCATTGTTGCCAAGTTTACCATTTATCTGAATCTATAGAAATTTCCATTTTTTAAAAATGGAAATATTTTGAATGACAAAAAAAAGCGATACGATCTTCGACACTCACGTTAAAAAATACATTTCAAAGAAATGACAATCCATTTTTCCGATTTTACAGACCATCGTTGTTTCGGGACGATGTTATACCAAACAAATAATCATCAAAAAACATACAAGTTATTAATAAATAACTTTCTAACCTAAAATTTCCTTCTCACAAAAAAGTACTATTAAACACTAAGTTAATAAATAAATATTATTATCTTATTCTGTTTATCAATCAACATGTTCAGGCGAAAACCATATACACAAGATACACTGCGCGTCATAATAAGTGCATTACTAAAAGTTTTCTACGATATAATTTAAGGTGTACTGCTTCCTATTTATGCACTTTATAGACTTGCCAGAGAAATCAGGTAGCGCTTTTGTTAGATATTGCATTCAAAATATACCATATAGTGAATTCCTCAAGAAGACGTTGTTTTAGATTTTTCTGGTAATGCACTAATTATGCCGCGGAGTATAAGCGTTAGAGGTTAGAATAGATAAAAACTACCTAATATAATTAAGTTGAAAGCAAATGTAATACAAGAAGAAATTGTAAAATCCAAATTATTGAGGGCTATTTTTTATCGTAGCAAAGAATCAGTGTTACCCTATCCCTGATAGTATAACTGTTTCAGCTTCAGAGAGAGAATTACAACAAGTTTATAACACTGTAGAGTATATTTGCTTAAGAGTACAAAAAGGTGTAATAAAATGAATAAAAAAAAATATTTCAATTTGTAAATGAGGATGTGATAGTTCTACGGTACACAACAAGTAGTGTAAAACTGAACAAAGCAGCTGGATAATTTAAGAATAAATGTGGTTAATGCACTCAAGTATGGAGCTACTTGTTCGGATAATAAGTACTGAAATAAAAAAATAACAAAATAGGTGCATATCAATCAAATTCCAACAATCCCATAGTCTCAGGAAGTAACTGTTTTTCCTTAGGGTTTATGTTTGGTCTTAAATGTGAAATTATAGGATCTGAAGCTAAAAGTAAACTATGAAATATATCCTCGTTATTCGAAATTCTTGATGATTTTCTTGCATGATTTCTACGATAATCGCGAAATAACTTATGATTTGCCTCTTGTGCATCTTCACTGAGTAGGCCGATAGGAACAAGGGCATGTTGAACTATCTCTCCCCCATGCAGTAACAACTTGTGCACTGATGCAGGCATAAAATACCAATTATACAGGGCAACATATAGCTCTGCGGTTTCAAATGTGAATGTTTTAAACTTAGTTACATTAATTTTATATCCGGAAGATATTGCCTGTAGAATAACAAAACATTTTTTGATTATATTGCGGTCCAAGCCTGTAATTTCTGAAGATATTTCAAAATTATGAAAAAATTTTCGTGCTGTGTTGCCGTCATTTGTTGAGCCGGTACCCTGTTTTATCATGTCGACCAATAACCCCAATCTATTCCTAAAAGCAGTTTGAATTTCCTGTTTTCTTAAAAGCCGTTGCTGCTTGAAATCAGCGTTTCTTACAGACCAGGTCTTAAACGGAATATTATAAGATATGTGGAGAAGGCATTCGAAACACCGAATCCAAGCATGCAATGACGACAAACCAAAGGAATAAAATTCAACATTTACGGTTTTCTTTTTCACAGATTGCAAGTCGTTCATCTCTTTAGGTAGAGCTTTACAAATATAGCATCTCATAGAGGACTGTGTGTTTGAGACAGAATTGCAAATTTTGCCGTCTACCATTGTAAAACAAAGTTTATGTTCAACTTTTACATTATCTTCACAGTTAGTTGGAAGTAAATTTTTGATCTGATTATTGATTGAGTCAACTGTATCATTAATTATTTGGTTACTTTCCTTGACAAAGCGAAATGAGATTGGTCGGCACAACCTGGTGGAAGATGGTTTTTCATTTGACCAAATAATTCTATTAGTATCCGAATTGGAAAGTCTAATAGGAACTAAACTACATATAAAAATACTACTGTCGTCATACGTATTATCATTAAACCCGGTTTTATACTGTGATTGATCAGAAGCGCCATCACAACCCCATTTCGAAACTAAAACTAGATTTTTACACTCTACTATATTAATTGTTCTCAGTAATCTTTCAGTGGTCTTGTCCAATAAGCTATGAAACCAAAAACAAAGATCGTGTTTTTTGAATTAAATTAGCTTTCATATAATAAAGTATACATTTTTAAACATAAAAAAAACAGAAATTATATTTTAATCTGAAATGGAAAATTTTCTGCTATGTCCGGCTTCTAACATAGAGCCGTTCCACTGTGCGCCGCTTCTAGAAAATTAATTCGGTTTAAGGGCGGAAATAGTGTTATAGGTGTCTAAATTCCGCAGAATGGCGGAATTTTTGCTTTAAATACGCAACCCCGCCGGCAGATATACTTATAGTTACTCTGTATATTTAAAGTAAAATAAAAAATACCTAGCACGTTGATCTCGTCCTCTCCACCCTCCAATGTAACAGTGGAAATCCTCTTTTGAGATTTGTTAAAGGATCCGTGCTCTCGCATTCTTCTTTCTAATCTTGCAAATATTTTGCGATTGGGCATCCTTCTTTCTGGGTACAAATTTTGATACATCTGAAGCGTGTTAGTAGCATTACGAAATGCCCTCGCATAAACAAATATCATATCTATATTTTCATCATTTGAGAACTCCATTTTAAAAACTTGATTGTAAAATGACTCGATTTGTCATAAACTGATAATAAACTAAGTTTGACACATAATAAATATCTGTTGATTTTTTCAATTGTTTTCAAAGCCTACTTTGGGAAAGACGTCTTACTAATAATATTATAATACTTACGGGTATACTTGAATCGATTTACCATGTATTTTTATTAATTACTCTGCAATATTTTTCTAAGATAAAAACTTATATTACAGAAAAATTAACAACGGGGAACTTTCGCCAGAGAAAAAGTGGAGTAATAAAGTTACATATAAGACTTTATTATATTTTCTTTGCAACCCCCGTTTTTTTTCCAAAAAAACTTCAGAATCAAAATTTAAAGATACCGCCTTGTAGAGCGCAAAAAATATAAAACTTTCCAATTTAAACTTTATCTCTAAAATTAACAGTTTTTGAAATATTCCACTAAATTGATTTAGGCGTTATTTATACATCACCCTGTATCACATAAACTAACATATATATATATATATATAATATATATATGTATATATATAAATATATATATATATATATATATATATATATATATATATATATATATATATATATATATATATATATATATATATATATATATATATATATATATATATATATATATATATATATATATATATATATATATATATATATATATATATATATATATATATATATATATATATATATATATATATATATATATATATATATATATATATATATATATATATATATATATATATATATATATATATATATATATATATATATATATATATATATATATATATATATATATATATATATATATATATATATATATATATATATATATATATATATATATATATATATATATATATATATATATATATATATATATATATATATATATATATATATATATATATATATATATATATATATATATATATATATATATATATATATATATATATATATATATATATATATATATATATATATATATATATATATATATATATATATATATATATATATATATATATATATATATATATATATGTATATATATATATATATATATATATATATATATATATATATATATATATATATATATATATATATATATATATATATATATATATATATATATATATATATATATATATATATATATATATATATATATATATATATATATATATATATATATATATATATATATATATATAATATATATATATATATATATATATATATATATATATATATATATATATATATATATATATATATATATATATATATATATATATATATATATACATATATATATATATATATATATATATATATATATATATATATATATATATATATATATATATATATATATATATATATATATATATATATATATATATATATATATATATATATATATATATATATATATATATATATATATATATATATATATATATATATATATATATATATATATATATATATATATATATATATATATATATATATATATGTGTATATATATATATGTATATATATATAAACAATATATATATATATATATAACCAGTGTATCACTTACCTCCACACTGCCAAGCAAGGTAAAAGAACATCTTTCTCAAGGTATGTACTGTACTATTTTAAATAAATGTTTTAATAATTTTAGTGCGTGCCGTTATACCTAATTGTTTTTATTTATTAACTTACATATATACACTTTTTGTATTTAATTTTTGGATGTGCAGAAATAAATATTTTGAAAAAGCCTGAAATGGACAGGCGAAACGTCAATTAAAGTTTCTTTGTTCAATCCACGAACCTCATCCCAAGAAAGTACTATATATATATATATATATATATATATATATATATATATATATATATATATATATATATATATATATATATATATATATATATATATATATATATATATATATATATATATATATATATATATATATATATATATATATATATATATATATATATATATTTATATATATATATATATATATATATATATATATATATATATATATATATATATATATATATATATATATATATATATATATATATATATATATATATATATATATATATATATATATATATATATATATATATATATATATATATATATATATATATATATATATATATATATATATATATATATATATATATATATATATATAAACACAGGCAGACTACAAAGAACATCAGTTGGAGGGTTGCTATCGGAAACAGGTGGGATTACTAGGGGTGTCCCCCAGGGTTCTGTACTTGCTCCATTGCTTTTCCTAATCTACATCAATGATATCGATGTAGCTGCAGACAAATTAATTTTGTTTGCAGATGATACAAACGCACTTACTGTGAGCAATAATTACGAGGAACTGATGACGGGCATGGGGGACGCTGAGCGTCTCAGTGAATGGTTTAATGCAAATGAACTCCTATTAAATAAGGATAAGACTGAAAATATCATATTCAGCCTGCGTGACCATAAATTTCGAAACCCTGAGAGTGTTCGCTTCCTGGGGGTCTACCTGGACCCTCGCCTGACATTTGAGAAGCATGTGGATGAAATAGCCAAAAAGCTCTCCAAAATAATTTACGTTCTTCGAAGCCTGAGATCAGGAGTGGAGGACCACATTGTTACCATGACATACCATGCTCTCTTCCACTCGACTAGCACATATGCAACCCTAGCGTGGGGGCACTCTACACACAGTGAGAGAATTTTTCTGTCTCCAGAGGAGGGCCTTGAGAGTAATGCACGGCCTAGCCTACCGAGCGGACGTTAGAGAGCTTTTCAAACAAATGGGTATACTCACGGTGCCTTGCCAGTTTATACTATCCTGCCTAATCTTTGCCAGAAGGAACCTGACCTTATGGTCACTCCGAGGCGATCTGCATAACCATAATACTAGACAGTCCGAACAACTTGATATAGAATTCCTAAGACTTAAAAAATCAAGAGTCGGAACATCGTATTTTGCCCCACTCTTTCTGAATAAATTTCCTGTCAGTGTACACCAGTTAAATGAAAAAAAATACATAGGAGTGATAAAAAAATTTTTAATAAAAAAAGCATATTACTCTATTGCAGAGTTTGTCAATGACAATATTTTATATGAATTTTAAATTAAATGTTTGGTAACTGTTTACTTAATGTTCTAAGTGTATGTGATTAACTGTATCCTGAGGAATATCCTGAATGTGCTGTATATCGTATTTCTTCATGAATGTCAAAATGTTCTTTATATACAATGTATTTCTTACCTGTAACTGTGATTTGACGTATGTAAAATTTTTTATAATTTATACATTAATAAAATTGATTTGATTTGATTTGATTTGATTTGATATATATATTAATATAAATATATATATATATATATATATATATATATATATATATATATATATATATATATATATATATATATATATATATATATATATATATATATATATATATATATATATATATATATATATATATATATATATATATATATATATATATATATATATATATATATATATATATATATATATATATATATATATATATATATATATATATATATATATATATATATACATATATATATCTATATATATATATATATATATATATATATATATATATATATATATATATATATATATATATATATATATACAATATATATATATATATATATATATATATATACATATACATATATATATATATATATATATATATATATATATATATATATATATATATATATATATATATATATATATATATATATATATATATATATATATATATATATATATATATATATATATATATATATATATATATATATATATATATATATATATATATATATATATATATATATATATATATATATATATATATATATATATATATATATATATATATATATATATATATATATATATATATATATATATATATATATATATATATATATATATATATATATATATATATATATATATATATATATATATATATATATATATATATATATATATATATATATATATATATATATATATATATATATATATATATATATATATATATATATATATATATATATATATATATATATATATATATATATATATATATATATATATATATATATATATATATATATATATATATATATATATATATATATATATATATATATATATATATATATATATATATATATATATATATATATATATATATATATATATATATATATATATATATATATATATATATATATATATATATATATATATATATATATATATATATATATATATATATATATATAAATATATATATATATATATATATATATATATATATATATATATATATATATATATATATATATATATATATATATATATATATATATATATATATATATATATATATATATATATATATATATATATATATATATATATATATATATATATATATATATATATATATATATATATATATATATATATATATATATATATATATATATATATATATATATATATATATATATATATATATATATATATATATATATATATATATATATATATATATATATATATATATATATATATATGTATATATATGTATATATATATATATATATATATATATATATATATATATATATATATATATATATATATATATATATATATATATATATATATATATATATATATATATATATATATATATATATATATATATATATATATATATATATATATATATATATATATATATATATATATATATATATATATATATATATATATATATATATATATATATATATATATATATATATATATATATATATATATATATATATATATATATATATATATATATATATATATATATATATATATATATATATATATATATATATATATATATATATATATATATATATATATATATTTATATATATATATATACATATATATATATATATACATATATATACACTCATGGACAAAATTATCGAATATTTTTAATTTTTCATTCTTCAAAAAAAACGTATGAATCAAGTTATTTAAATGCTACCATTTGCAAGAAACTGTTTATTTTAAAATATTTTAGTGAACAATGTTAAGTTTTTACCAGAAGAAGATCGTGAAAAAAATTAATGCTAAACGTTATAAAAATTAAGGATATTTACATCTTATTTAAATAATAATTGGAAGGCAATTACAAGTTTTTTGATTAAAATTAAAGCACAGTTAGTAACGAGTATTCCCGCCTCGAGATCTAATTACTGCTTCTATTCTTCTCGGCATGCTGCTAAGGAGGTTCTGGATATATTCTTGAGGAATTGCATTCCACTCTTCTTGTGCAGCAATCCGAAGCTGGTCTATTGTATTTGGAACGGGATTTCTTCGTCGTATGCGGCGTTTAAGATAGTCCCATGCATGTTCTATTGGATTTAAGTCGGGGCTATATGGTGGCTAATCTAATCTTTGAATGTGGACCGCATCAAGGTAATTAGTCACTATATCAGCTGCATGCGGTCGAGCATTATCGTGCATTAATTTATTTATTTACGGGCTATGCCCAATTTAGTTAACATTTACGTACAATATAATATGTTGCGTTAAATACAATCTTAAATGTTCATCTAATACATCATCCTTAAAGTTATTAATTAATTTGAAGAGTTTTGAGCTGCCTTTCAAAGTGAGACATACTACCAAAAAAATTTAGTTCCGGATACACATTTGCCAATCTCGGTACACGCGACAAAAAGGTATTTGTTCCATAGTTAGTTCTACTCCGAGTTACTGAAAACGTCGCCGTCAATCTGGTATCTCTAGTGGGGGCACGAAGTCCCACCCGAGACAGAAGATGACTGCAGTCCACACAATAATTAAGAATCAACATTTTAAGGTCCCCTTTGTCACGCCTGACAGACAGTGGCTCAAGATTGAAAACAGAGTACAAAGTATCATAATCAACAACGTAGTTCTCAGAAAGGGGAATGTTGGATTTATAGCAAAGATAGCGGACAAATTTACGTTGCACCTGTTCGAGAGCTTTTATGTGTACCGTATACTGGGGGCTCCAGACCGAGGAACAGTACTCCAGAAGTGGTCTAACCAAGGCACAGTACAACATTCTAATTCAGGCAACATTATTGAAATCCCTAGTGCACCGCTTAATGAAACCAAGCATTTTCAGAGACCTCGGGACTATCTGTGACAGGTGTGGTACAAATGTCAGAGAAGAATCAAAAGTGACACCCAGATCACCAAATTCAGTCAACGTCTCAAGGTATGTCTTGTCGATATGGTAATTATACCCGATGGGGTTGTGAACTCTTGAGAAACAAACCACTTTACACTTAGAAGCATTAAGCTCCATGCCATTTAGCCTACACCACCCAATGAGCCTATCAAGATCTGCTTGTAAACCCTGGCACTGGTTTGTTGATGATACCTCAACAAAGAATTTCAAGTCATCGGCAAAACAAAGAAAGGTGCTGTTTGAAAAGCAATCTGAAATATCGTTTAGAAATAAATTGAAAAGCAGGGGTCCCAGATGCGACCCTTGGGGGTCACCAGAAGGAATTTTAATTCGCATAGAGTGATTGTTATTTACCTTAATCACTTGGGAACGATTAGACAAATAGTCAGCAATCCACAGGAGAAGGGTGCCAGAAATTCCATAACTGTACAGCTTGTTCACTAAAACACGTTGATTTACCCTGTCAAAGGCCTTGGAGAAGTCGGTGTAGATTGAATGAACCACACCACCTCTCTCCATCGTGCTAGAGAGATAATCGCTGTAAGTAAGCAAATTAAGCTCTGTCGAACGACCAGGACGGAAGCCAAACTGTTGAATCATTAGAACACCATTTAAATGAGCTGTCAAATGCTTGGTAACCAGGCATTCAAACAGTTTTGGTATACAACTCAGGTTACATATGGGTCTGTAATGGGTGACGTCGTCCTTTTTGCCCTTTTTATGAATGGGTATGACATAACTAACCTTCCAGAATTCTGGAAAAACTCCTGTCTGAAGGGAAGCCCCAAAGATGAAACACAATGGACGTGATAGTACAAAGCTACAATTTCGGAGAAGACGAGGAGAAATGCCATCCGGTCCAGGCCCCTTAAAGATGTTCAGACTATTCAATTCCGTGAAGATACCGGAAATTGGTATTTTGCAATTATGGATATTCAAGTTGCTCAGGGATGTTATTGGTGGAACATTACAGGTTTCATTAGAATAAACAGTCTGAAAGTACTCGACAAATAAATTTTACCGTCATAAGACACTTGGGAGGGCAGCTCGTTGTCCGTGCGTTTAGTATTAACAAAGTTCCAAAATTTTTTGATATTATTATGGGTTAAAAGCGATGATTCAGACTCGTGAACAAAGTCCATGTAAGATTCACGTGATGCCCTTTTGCATTGAGCTCGGAGTTCAGAAAACTGGATATAATCCGTAGGTAAACCGCTTTTCTTCCATCTACAATGTGCCATCTTCTTCTGAAACACCAAGTTTTTTAAGTGTGCAGAAAACCATCTCGGGAACTTTCTGCTTGATATTTTCTTTTTTGGGACCAATGCGTCGATTGCAGTATACAGTATGTCATAGAAAACATTGATCATATTTTGTACAGGTAAGGAGTCAAGCAATCGATCCCAATCGACAAAACCAAGATATTCAGATAAGGCATTATAGTTAGCAGAATTGAAGTCGTAATAGTATAATTCAGGCTGAAGCGGAATGAAAATGACCTGATGAGCTTTTGATACGAATAGTCAATGGAGGGTGGAAAACATCTGGAGGGACGATGGAATCTTCAGTATGCAATACAACATGATTTGCACTGTGTGAGAAAACCAAATCCAATATTGAGCCCTGATGATTAATAATGGTGTTGATTTGGAATAAATTGTGAAAAGCGCACATATTGGAGATAGTTTGTACAGCTTCAGACTCGTGAGATTGTGCATCACGGCTCGGAATGGAGGTCAAGCTGATGTTATCGGACTCCCAAGAAGCATTTGGTAGGTTAAAGTCTCCAAGCAAAAACACATCATGGTCTTTATGTTTGTAGGTACTTTTCAACGGGCGATCTCGGTGGTAGGTAGACGGCACCAATGATTAATTTCGTTGACCCTGAACCAACAGCCACAAATAATTGTTCGATATCCGTCGACGACTCACACAAAGTGGAATTGATACCTTGTTGAACCGCCACCAGAACTCCGCGGCCCCTTTCAGCACTGCTTGTTAGGCGAGAACGGTCTCGTCGATAAACAGTGTAGTTGAATAATCCAAGTTCCGAGTTAAGAATGTGATCCGATAGCCATGTCTTGGTGAGCACGAGGATCTGAAATGAGCTTACAACAACTGCACTGGCCAGAGAATCAAGCTTTGTACGCAATCCTCTCACATTTTGGTAGTATACCTCCAGCCCATTAATATTTGGGAGAGAGTACAGCCCCGCATTTAGTTTTTTTGAATTATGCGTGGTATTCAATCTTTGTAGCCGAGACGAATATCCTTCTCACCTGAAGCTAAGCGCCGCTTAAGTTCCTCACGCACCTTTTTATCCGTTTCTCTTTGGTTGAAAGTCATATCCTGACCGACAAATATATTTGTTCCCTTCAATTTATGAACGATATATATATATATATATATATATATATATATATATATATATATATATATATATATATATATATATATATATATATATATATATATATATATATATATATATATATATATATATATATATATATATATATATATATATATATATATATATATATATATATATATATATATATATATATATATATATATATATATATATATATATATATATATATATATATATATATATATATAATATATATATAATATGATGATGATGATATGATAAATGCATACATATCTTTATTAGAGTGGACTAGTTTTAGATGTATATATATATATATATATATATATATATATATATATATATATATAGGTCCAAAAAATTAACATAAAAGTCTATATAAATAAGTGTCCGCAAGGCCTTAGTTCTCGAGATACAGGGTGTTAAAGTTTATATTTAACTTTTGATATACGGGGGTTCTTTGGTATGAGAAATTCGAATCTAATATTAGTATTGCTCTTACTTGTAGGGGGCGCCACCTACATGTCTTTCTACTCCTTCGAACAATCACAACTTTTGGGTACAGTCTTGTATTACATTTGTGAGTAAAACAACTTATTCCCTTGCCATTTCTACGTCAAAAAGGTATACCTGTTAAAAGTGGATACGAGCAACCGTTTTCGAGATATTTGGATTTAAACCAATTTCGGCGCATGTAATTTTTTATCGCAAAATTTTAAAAGTTTGTTATTTTGTCCAAATTTAAACGCATCTTGGCACAAAAGCTTTGAAATGAAAAACTAACACATTTTTTTGAGGTGTGTATTCAGTGCCTCAGACGTAAACTAAACAAAAGGTATTTAATTTTTATTAAAATTGTTATTATTAAGTTGTTTTTAATAAAATCTAGGTTACGTTTTATAATTTTCAAAAATTCTACCATTTATATATATATATATATATATATATATATATATATATATATAAATAAATAAATAAATAAATAAATAAATAAATAAATAAATAAATAAATATCGTCTTTATTTGGAATATAAATTTACAATACAGTACAGTTTATACTACCCAGAAAAGTGAAAAATGAGAAAGGGCGAGATTTAACCACTGGTTATTCTTACATCTAACCCTCACTCACTCCAAATGCGTTTAAAGCTAATTCAATTGTTTTACAAATAATATTTCTCTATATTTCAGACGTAGTTGTCTCATTGCACATGATTTAAGATTATTATTCAAATTTTTGTTGTATACAGTCACAGCTCTATAAGTAAAACTACGTTGGAAAAGGGCAGTTCGATGTTGAGGCATTGTCAGTAGGTCATTGTGCCTGATATGTCTATCATGCACAAAATTTCGGGAAATAAGCTTTTCCTTGAGATACATCGGAACTGAAGACTTCAGTATTTGATATTTTCAACCATCTAAGCTCATTTATTTTTTGAGAGACATGATCATATTTCCGCAACCGGCACACAAAACGGCAACAAACATTCTGAACATACTGCAAACGATTTTTAGAAATAGAATCTAAACACGGATAATAAACAATGTTGCAATAATTAAAAGTTGATAATATTAAAGTCTCACATAATTTTTTTCTCATTTTAAAGTTTAAAATAAACCGGTTAGCATACAGCATTTTCATCTTCGCATATGTTTTCTGAAGCAGCATTTTAATATGGTCCTTAAATCTTAAGTGTGTATCAAGGATCAGGCCAAGATTTCTGGCATTGAATGAGAATTCTAAATTCTCATTTGCAAGCCTAAGATTCAGGGCAGATTGTAAGGTTGCTCTACGATTTTCCTGGCAAAATAAGAGAGTCTGAGTCTTGTCAGGGTTGATCCGCAAATTATGTTCCTCAGAGTATATTAAAATGGCATCCAAATCAGCATTCAACTGCTCAGTTGCAGAGTCAGGATCTGACGAATCGAAAAGATGAAGCAATTGAGCATCGTCAGCATAAGTTTGGGCGTGAGAGTTTGAAACCACATCGAATATGTCAAAGGTATAAATGAGGAACAATAAAGGCCCCAGAATCGAGCCTTGGGGCACTCCCGAAACAACGTTTCCAGCAGAAGACAATTCATTTCTCACCCTCACTCTCTGCCTTCTATCCGCCAGATAGCTCTGACACAAACCCATAGACAAATCGTCGAAGCCAATATAGTGCAATTTTGCACAAAGTAGGTCGTGGTCCAGCACATCAAACGCCTTGGAATAGTCAAGTGAGACCGATATGACAGCCATCTTTTTATCAAGGGCGCTTATTATGTTGTCAGTGAGATTAAGCAAGGCTGTTGATGTGCTGTGTTCCGCCCGAAACCCAGACTGGTGCATTGGTAACAATTTATGAAGAATGAGATAATTTAAGACCTGCGAGTGCAAGGCCCTTTCCATAACCTTCGACATAACTGGCAACAAACTAATTGGCCGCAGATCTCTGATAGAAGTAGGATTGCTGACCTTTGGCACTGGGCACACAATGGACTCCTTCCAGTGCTTAGGAAAATATCCACATTCGAGGCAACAGTTGACAATGTGTGTAACATGATACAAAATAACTGGTAAACTAAGTTTAAGCATATATAGGTTAAGCCCATCCTTGCCAGCAGCATTCGATTTAATACTGTGAACATATTTTAAAACATCATCAGGGTTCTCCATTTTGAAACTAAAATTATAATTAGGATTCAATATATTATTTTTATAAAAAGTGATTTTGTTTAAACAGTTATTGCTTTTATTAAACACTCCCAGAAAATATTCATTTATTTTATTAGCATTCAATAGCTCTCCAGGCAAATCAGGAGCACCCCCTGAGTACACATGGACCCGTCTAAGGCCCTTCCACAAGGCTTTTGTGTTTCCCTGTCCTTCCAAAAATTCCAGGTAACCTAGTTTTTCGATATATATATATATATATATATATATATATATATATATATATATATATATATATATATATATATATATATATATATATATATATATATATATATATATATATATATATATATATATATATATATATATATATATATATATATATATATATATATATATATATATATATATATATATATATATATATATATATATATATATATATATATATATATATATATATATATATATATATATATATATATATATATATATATATATACAATATTTGTGATAAAGTTGAAAATTCCAAATAGAAAACTTACCTTTTACTTGTCTTAATATTTCTTCTAAAATCATCTTTTTTTCTGTCATAATTTTTTGAATGAGACTCTGGATCTCTTTTATGATCAACTCCAAAAAATTTCGAAGTTCCACTTTTGCTCTCTCTATCCGTGCCTCTTCTAGAATCTTTGGAAGAAGATCTATGCCCCCACCACCCCTCTTTCCGATCTTTAGAAGCAGATTTGCTTCTGTGAACTTTTCTTTCACTAGATCTAGATTCACTTCTATGCTTATATGATCCTCTTTCTCCTGAACGACTCCTTGCTCTGTAAATGGATGTTTTAGCTTAAACGACTTTGCAAGGAATTGGCAGTCTAATTATTTACTGATTAAAAAATAACCTAGATTGGTCCTAGAAAATGAAACATGTTTTAATACAACTGGAAATTCAAAAATAATAAGAAATATACATCTGCAGTACAAACCTTCGAGATTTTCGATATTTCTTCTTCAAGTTTCCAGCTAAGTCTTCACTTTCATCAGAATATTCCCTTTTTGATGTTTGTTTTTTAATTGAGTCATTGGAAGAATCACTATCTTCTAAAGAAGATGAAGAACTATTCCGGCTGCGGTGTGTTTTATAACTCATGGTTGCTGCTAAATATTTTAAAGTATGTTGATAACAAACTTTTAAAAACTTTTTAAAATTTATAAACGCCACAAACGCAGACACATCCACAACAGAGTTCCAATCCAATTCCAATATATGTTCTTTTGCAATTTACTTCACATCTTGCCAGATTGCTATTCGTCTGGGGCTTAGTCAGAGCTAGAACGACCCTTCCAGATGATCTACACCTTATTCCAGTTTGGAGACGTTTTCGATGGGATGTCCAGATGGCGAGCTCTAAGCTCCCGATACACCCCGTATATTTCAAATATCTTTAAATGTTTCCTTCTTTAAAACTTTCTAATGCATCTTGGCTTCCACTAGATGCCCTTTAAGAGTACTACTGGAATCACGAGATGACCTTTTCTTTCAAGCTAACCCCTCCACTCCCGCCACAAAGCTGCCATTCCGCTGCTATTCTATCTAGAACTGGGAGGAGGAACGGGATAGAATGCAAGACTAGCCCTCACGCGTTCACAACGTCTGTTCTCTTTCTAGCGGATCCTTTAGTTTCCACACTGAGCGTTTGAGTCTCACGCATTATCCCGAAATAAGACAACTAAACCGAACACGTGGAACCACTTATGTTTAAAACGAGGCGATCCGAAAGACGCACAACAGGGTTCTTTCGAGAGTTTTCACTCAAATTAAACTACTAGTACTCTACTCTAATTTTTACGTTTACACTTTCAGGACTTAAATCCCATACGATGCCCGCCAATCTCAAAACTTCAAAAAGTGTGCGCGTATTTCAATCTGAACTTCAATTTGAGGTGTGGTGGTTTTATTGATGGTTTTGGCGACGAACCTGCGCTAACCTAATGTTAACAATTCGGAACACCTACGACATAAAGACAATTAACCTGCATAATTAAACACAAAGGTCCTCACCTTGAAGCGAACGACAAAATATCTATCTAGTGACGACTAAAAAAAAAGCTTGCCTTCAAGCATTCCCGATTTTGGATCACATAGAAACACCGACAATCGGTATCAACTGACGACTAAAAAAGTCTCCGCCTTGAAGTTCAAGATATGAATGAGTGATAAACTACTACATGCTGTTTGTATTTGGGAAACACGGTATAATCTGCGGTTATAAAGTCCATTCCAACATACACATTTGTACTGTTCTAGAACGGTTACAGGAATCACCGGGATATGTTTTGTGCGCGTGCTCCGGCTTGCATAGTTTCCGGTAACAAAAGTAAGCCAGAGTTGGAACGTTTTGGGAACGGAATTTAAAACCGTTATCAAAACTTTACTTTTATTTCATATTATAGTTAGAGGTTACGTACAAATTTTTGTATTTTGTGGTGCAGAAAAAAAAGATACATCAGACGTTAAGCGTATTATTTAAATGCTTGAGCTATACAATATACAATCCTTAAATACATTTCAGACATATTTAATATAGGATAGTAGTAAGAATCTTTATTAAATTAAAATAGTTTGAAATAAAATATTAATAAATACTAGTCACACATTACTAAATATTTGAAAGTTCGCAAGTGTCAACATCAAACTCAGAAAGTCAAAATGGAAAAATCAATATAATCGCCTGATATACAATTGTTAGGGCGCCGGTCAGACGGTTCAGGTCTTGCTTTCAGGCTAGTATCGGAATTACCGTTCATAAAACGTTTCACTAATGATTGCAGATATGGTCGGAACACATGTAACGATTGTTCATTAAACCACCATCTCCCAGTTGGAGCGCACTTTCTCATGCGCAAAAGCGTAACCGTATCATGAACAGTTTTCCGATGCGTTGGATCGAACCTCTTACAGGTTATCCCGGTTGAATTATTTTTTAGCTTCGACACCAGACCTCATTTCGTGATAATCCATGCTAAAACGGATAGAGTAGCAACTCTAACTTCATAACTAGTTAAATAGTAAATTCAAATATAAATGCCGATAAAGAAATATTTGAATCACTTATGAATAATAATAAACCTACTCTATGCAAAATTTGTTCGAAAAAAATTTACGTTACTGCATACATTTTCTTAGAAACTAGCGTTGGAAAACTATCGATGGCACCTCGGACTTATCGTTAGTTTTAACTATCGGATACTATGGATAATGTTTACTACATTATCGATTGTTTCTCATGTTGGTTGATGATAGCTCGCAGAAAAATGCCTTTTGTAAGTTACCCGGTTAAGGGCCAAATAGGCTGATAATTTTACCAAACAGATATTTACCATAGTTACAATTGTCTCAACAATGGTATCCTTGACAGTTATTGACTTGGTATAGTTACCAGCCTATTCATAATTTGACCCTTATCAAGCCAGTTAAGGCTTAAGGGAATAGAGACTGTCTCTGTTCAAACGCGAGAAAGAAATTTTCAAAAATGCCAAATGTGATTCTGAAAAACGCCAGCAAAACACGATTATCTCGCCACAGTAAGGAAAATTTCATCCATGACGTCCTTAGTTTGACGTTCGACGTAGTTGCGGCGTTGCATCACGAAACTAACCTCTAATTTTGACTTTTGTTTTGAGCATAGATTACCAACAGTGCTGTGAAATCCTTCGTTTTGTTAGCAGCGTTTTCGTTCTCTGCGTTTCTTAGAGCTATCCGACATAAGGGCCTTCTAATTACACGTTGTGTAACGTTCAACCGGTAAGTTAAGCATCATTTGTTTTTGGTTCCTCATATCATCTGCTTTTTCTCATATCTGTTATAGTTTGATTTAAACAATGGGTGATACAGGGGGGGAGACCCCCCCCTTACCATGTCTCAGTCTAAAAATTTAGTAAACAACCAGCCGACAAAAAACGACATTCCTAAGTTTCCTACAAAAAACGACATTTTTTACTTACCTGCAGATAGAGGTCTGTTTGTAGTTTACATTGAATCTACTGATAAAGTAGGTTTCAGTATTTGTAAAAGCAATAATATAAAAATAGCCAGAGATATTTTTAATTTAAACTTACCAGATGTCCTAAAAGTTTCTAATAAGGGGTTAAACAGAATTGCAGTTCAATTTATATCATATGCTGCTGCAAATTCCTTTGTAAATAACAATACTCTCTTGGAAAAAGGATATAAAATTTTCATTCTGTATAATTTTGTGACCTCTAAAGGCATTGTGAGAAGGGTGGATTTAGATTTGTCCGACAAAGAATTATTAGATCACTGTAGTTCTAAAGGTGGCTCTTGTAAAGAATTTTACCCATGGAATTTAACAAATTTAAAATATACATTTGAAAGATTACCCTTTTTTAATAGTTCCTATACACAAAAATTGATGGATGAGGCACTTTTTCAAATTATATCCAAAAAAACTAAGATTTCGGAAGGGTGCACTGAACTTATTTTTGTTGTATCCCTAAAAACATATTTTTCACAAACTTAATTTATGAACTACGTAAAAGACTGATTATATTATAATGCTTTATAACACCAAAATTATTATTTCTAACTAAAAGTTAGAAGTAATTATTGTATTAGACATTATTAAACGTTTTTAAACATAATTACAGCTGCTAAATAAAGAGAGAGCGGGAGTGTCGTCTGTTGGACGGAAATCCAGTGTGCTGGGGATGCTACGCTGCCAAGTTTAATTTATATATGATCTATATAAATTATATCAGAAAAACAAAATGCATTTGTGGGTTGTGGATCGGTACCAGCAGGAGCGCGAAGGCACTAGGTGGATTGGTACCGGGTTAGCACCAGGTTAGGCGCCGTAGGTGTCATCGTTAAAGCCCTAAAAGACGAACAACCACGCAGGGCATACTGGCGAAAGTCTAACATTCGGCATCGGCCCAGAGGGCCGATGTTGAATGTTAGGCTTCCGCCAGTGATGCACCCACCTGTTAATTAGTGTTGACCGCACTAGGTAGATTGGTACCGGGTTAGCACCAGGTTAGGCGCCGTAGGCATCCTCATTAAAGCCCTAATATAAAAGACAGCGAAGTACATCACTGGCGAAAATCACCAGGTTAGGCGCCGTAGGCATCCTCATTAAAGCCCTAATAGTAAAAGACAGCGAAGTACAATATTTGGGATCGGCACAAGGATCCAAATGCGTTACTATTGGGAGACAAACGTGAAAATTTTAATACAATACATTAATGTAAGTTTGGCAACAAAGCAAGATAGCCTTTCTTCAAATTGTCATATTAAGGAATATGGCGTATTGGAATGCAGTGAAAATATCGAATTTCTTTTTGGTTTTTTTAATAGAAAAAGTGGTTCATCCATTTCTTTTATTTTCTTAAAACAGTTAAATGAAGGTAAACTTTCTATTTTATATTAAAAAATTATCAAATTCCGTGGGTTGAATTATTTACAAGACCCCTAAAGGTAATATCGAAATCTTAAATGTCAAAAGAATGAATAGGAAAATTATCAAAGATGGGGTAATAACTTATACTCCTACAGGAACGGTCTTATTCACCTTCCAAGGCCAGGTAATACCAAAATCTGTAAGCTTTTATTTTCTTGAATTCCCTATAAATATTTACATAGCACCTGTTACTCAATGTTTTTGATGCCTTCTTTATGGGCACACTAGAAACAACTGTAAAGGCAAAGAAAAGTGCTTTAACTGCTCAGCAGATAAACACAATGACGGAGAAAAGGAGTCAAATCATCCGACAAAAATTGTCCTGAACACATCAGACAAAAAAACATTAAACAATTAATGGCTTTGGAAAGTCTGACCTTTTTCGAGGCTAACGAATTATTTAAGAAAAATTACATTTCTGGAGGTGAATATATTTATAACCCTAGTGATTTTCCTAATTTAAAAAAATCTGATGAACTTAATTTTTCCAAAAAAACCTTTGAAGTGGTAATTCCACAGACAGAAAGGAGAACCCAACATTTTAGAAATAACGCCACTAAGAGATCTTTTCAGCAAGCGCTTTTGTCTGACCCCAATGAAAAACGAATTATTCAAAAAAGTTACGACCGTAGGGCACATGAGGAAAATCTTTATTTTCCCAATTCGAGACCACAAATGTCACCACATTCTACACTTAAACCCCTATCTCAAGATACATCAAATGTAACGAAAAATAACATGCCTTCTTGCAGTGCATGTTCAGAAATTCCTTGTGAATTACAAAATTATAATTATGATTTAAATTCAGTGGTAAATTATTTGCGTAACACTTCAGAGATTAACAAGAGGGTATGTAGGGAGTTACTGCTCTCCGAGCTGCTTCCGGGATCATACATGGACCTGGATCAGGACTCGGATTTGTAGTGGGGTCTTCATGCTATTTTCTTTTTACCTTTAATTCACTGCCGTAACATTTTCACTTATATATATATTAAAAAAAAAAAAAACAAAAAATGAACAATAAAACAAAATTGAAAATTATGCAATGGAACATTCCAAGCATTTTATTATTATTATTATTATTATTAATAAAGTCAGGCAGTAGACGGCAAAGCCGGTAAGACTGTACATTTCTTTAATATATACACTATTTACACATGCTTTGGTTTTTATTGCACTTTTATAGTTAGCGTTTTAGAAAACTGTCTAGTCTGTTTTTAAAACTATTCACACTGGGTGCGGTCACAATGTCCTCGGGCAAGCTATTCCATTGGGTCACCACACGGTTTGTAATAAACTCTTTTCTTGAGAGTCTATGACACCTCTCTGAACACAGTTTTAGGCAATGTCCCCTTAAATTGGTATTAGTGTTTCGATGGAAAAAATCTATCTCACAAGAGTAGTGGCCATGTATTACTTTATAGCATTCTATGAGATCTCCCCGGCTCCGTCTCTCCTCCAATGTTGTCAAACCAAGACGTTTTAACCTCTCTTCGTAAGGAAGATTCCTTAGGGTTGGTGGGATCTTAGTTGCACGTCTTTGTACTCGCTCCAAAAGGTCTATATCCTTGCGAAAGTATGGGGACCATGCCACCACAGCGTGTTCTAAAATTGGTCTAATGTAGGTCTTATATGCTTGTAGCAGGGTTTCCTGGGACATCTCACGGAATGCACGGCGAATCATGTATACCAGCATGTTGGCTCGTTTTACCACCTTTGCCACCTGACTCTCCCATTTCAAGCATTCCGATAGGGTTACGCCCAGGTCATTCTGCTCACCCACGGATATTAACGTAGTGCCATTAATGCTGTACTCCAGTCTTGGGTTATTATAGCCTATATGCAGTGTTGTACATTTGTCGGAGTTAAGACGTAACAACCAGTCATTTGTCCAACTTTCCAGCTTGGCTAGGTCTTCTACCAGATCTCCATGCTCTATGGTTGGATCACAGAAGATTTTTGTGTCGTCGGCGAACATACTCACATTGCACATCATTTTCTCTGATAGGTCGGACACATATACCAAGAACAGCAGGGGGCCCAGAACTGAACCCTGAGGCACACCACTTAGCACTTTGTAGTTTGAAGACAGGCACCCATTTACCCGGACTTGAAATGTCCGACCAGTTATGTACTGCCTGATCCACTCCAGCAGTTTTCCTCTCACGCCATAGTGCTGCAATTTTGAAATTAGTCTTGCAAATGGCACTGTGTCAAAGGCTTTTTCAAAGTCCAGATATATTATGTTTTTGTCAATTGTATATTTGGTCAAACTTAGATAATCTCAATTATTTAGTTACGGAGGGAAAACCTGATGTCATTCTTCTTAATGAAACTTTTCTGTTACCTAACCGTACATTTACTCTTAAATCATACAATATAATTAGGCAAGACGGATATGGGGGTGTGGCAACATGCATTAAAAATAACTTCATATTTCAAGTATTAAAAAAAGTTTGTACAGCTAATATCCAATATATTCTGTTTAAAGTAGGGGAGTTAAATATTATTAATATTTATAGCAATTCAAACTTGGTCATAGATCAAACGATGTTAGATTCTCTTATAGAAAGTGTTAGGGACCAAAAAATAATTATCATGGGAGATCTTAATTCTCACCATCCCTTATGGGATAAAATACCAATAAACAGTGGAGGAAAAAATATTAGTGATTTTCTTATAAATAATGACCTTGTAGTTTTAAATGATGGATCTGGTACTCTGTTCAATAATCCTGGGAATAAAATAAGTGCTGTTGATCTAACGATAGTTAGTAATCCTATAGCACTTTTTAGCCACTGGAGAATCATAAAAGACTGCGGGAATAGTGATCACTTCCCCACTCTATTGATTTATAATAATAATGAGGTAGATATTAAAAATTCAATAATTAACACTTATCAATTAAAAAATTTTAAAAAAGCTAACTGGGAAAGTTATTATGACAAAGTCTTGACTTATTTAACCATATCTAATAGCAATAACTTAAAATATAAAGATTTAATAGAGATAATGGATTTAGCAGCAGAAGAAACTATACCGAAAAAATCTTGTGGAGTAATATACAAAAAGGGTAATCCATGGTGGGGTGAAGAGTGTACTTTATGGATTCAAGAAAGAAGGAGAAGCTTAGAAATATTTGACAAAATCCTTTCTATAGAAAATTACATACAGGTTAAAAGAACTATAGCTATTACTAAAAAGAAATAAAAAATAAAAAAAAGGAAAAATTTGTTAACTTCTGCCACACCTTAAATAGAAATTCTAACATTTCATACATTTGGAATAAAATTAAAAAATTTTCAAATAATAATAGTAGTAATAATAAAGAAATGGTAATCAATAATGATATTAAAAATAATATTTTAAAAAGAATGGCTACAACCAACATTGACCCAACTTTTCTAATGTTTCCACCCAATGACAATTGTAAAATTGACCCTTTTAATATTTCAGAGTTAAATCTTGCTCTCCAAATTAAAAGTATTCAACTCCAGGCATGGATGATTTAGGTTATATGATGTTTAAACAACTCCCGCTGAAAGGAAAACTAATGTTACTTAATAGTTACAATAATATACTTTTGGGTGATTCAATTCCGCCTTCATGGAAAAAGTATAATATTATTTGCCTCCTCAAGCCCAATAAAGACCCTAAATTAGCAGAAAATTATAGGCCCATTGTCCTAGCTTCGTGTGGTTGTAAAATTTTGGATATTACGATAAAAAATCGTTTGGATTGGTTTTTAGAACACAATAATCTTTTGTCAGAACAACAACTAGGATTTCGTAAAGGCAAAGGGATATTTGATAACACTGTATATTTGTCATTGTATATATTTAATGCATTTCTGACCTCAGAATCAGTATTGGCCGATTTTTTGGATATTAAAACAGCTTATGATAATGTAAATATTTATAAATTGTATAAAAAAATTAATAACTTTAATATACCTACAGAATTAAATAATCTCATTCATAAATTATTATGCAATAGATTGTTGTATACAAGAAGTGATGATGGGTCCTATTTAGGCCCAGTCCTAGCAACAAATGGTTTACCACAAGGGTCACCCTTGAGTATGATTCTGTTTAACATTTATTTGGCAGAATTGTTCAAGTTGGACCTGGGGGAAGTCAAAATTATAGGATATGCTGATGATTTAGTGCTCTTTGTAAAGGGAAAAGACATTAATAATATGGTTACGTTAATTAATAATGGCCTGATTCAGGCTAATGAATTTCTGGAAAATAATGACTTGTGTTTAGCCCCAAACAAATGCGAGGTAGTTTGGTTTACCAAGGGAGTTAGAAAGGTACGACCCCCACCAATTATGATCAATAATGAAATTATAGAATATAAAACTTCAGTTAAATACTTAGGCATAACTTTTCAAAAACATCTTAAATGGGATATGCATATAGACAACATCTCCATAAAAGCAAGAAAGGCTCTTAATGTTTTGAAGGCTATTTGTAGAGTATGGTGGGGCTCTGATCCTTCCACCCTATTAATGATATTTCAGGCACTAATTATATCTCACTTAGATTTCGGAGCTATTCTTTTAAGACCGGCTAATCAAAACAAACTGGACCAATTAAATAAAAAATTTTATGAAGGTCTTCGTATATGTTTAGGTTGTATGCGATCTACCCCAAAAGCAGCCCTTTTGGCAGAAGCCTCTATGGAACAGAGAAGGAAAAACTTTACCATCAGTTTTCTAAAAAAGATTATTGGTATTCAGAAACATCCTATTCTAAATATTATATTGGAAAGCCGTAGGTTTTTATTATGTAAAATGGGTTCCATTGCTGATTTTAAGGTTACTTACTTTATTCAAATGCTTCAAAATTTTTTACCATATATAAATAAAATTTATAAATCTAGGATCTTACCATGTTAGGAAATAGATTTTGAAAACCTAATTGCTCCTATTAAAATAATTAATTGTAATTTAAAAAAGAATGAAAATATGACTAAAACAAAGTTTTATGAAATTGCTCTTAATCACATCTTTTTCGAGTGCCCGATTAATGAGGTTGGAGGTCTAGACTTATATCAATCAATCAATCAATATTTATTTGTGATGGATATACATAGTATTTTCACAAGTCAAATTTTCTAGGAGAAAAGAAATAAATGTCACAATAATTACTATAAATACATTACAGGTCACTGATAAAAAATACAAATATAACTAACAAGTAATTCCAACTATATACAAGGACCAAACAATTTACATTCATAAGTAGTGTATAATAAAATTACAGACTATGATAGATAAAATTTAACGAATATATACATGTTTAAAGTGGGTGCATCTAGATGTCGTCAAAATTGTTCATTAAAAAGCTTTCCAAAGAATAAAAGACTTTTTGCTCTAAATAGTTTTTCATTACTATTTTAAATTTAGGAAAGGAAAGAGATCTGGTCCTATCTGGAAGTGCATTAAAACACTTTATTCCAAAATGGTTCTGTCCGTCCCTGGCCCTTGCCATTCGAGAATGCCTGACAACAAGATCATTCCTGCCCCTTGTACCATATGAATGGTAGTCGCTGTTAGTCTGGTACTGTGTTATATTGTTTTTCAAAATAAGCTGTCCTCAGGACAGGGTCAGACACGCTGTTTCTCAGGCTACGCATAACAAACACAATTCTATTAAGCTTACCTGCCAGCCGAGCACAATGCCCCTCCCAAGTGAGCCCAGCGTCAATGTGGATCCCCAGGTATTTTACCGGCTTATCGATTGACTGCATTGACCTTAAAGAGAATCGCAAGATCTGTGTTTTCTCCTGATTCAGGGTGAGTCTATTGCTAGTAAACCACTCGCTCACACAGGTCCCCGACTCCATTGCCGCCGTCGCCAGTTCGGCCTCTGTATCAGCCATTTCAAGCGCAGCAGTGTCATCAGCAAACATTACCAGCTTACCAGATGAAAGACAAGTCGTGATATCATTAACATATATTAAGAATAATGTAGGTCCCAGTACAGAGCCCTGGGGAACTCCATATTTGACAAGTCTTCTGTCAGATTTGTCCCTTCCAAACACACAATACTGGCAACGATCCGACAAATAAGAACCCAAAAGGGCGACAGCGCTTGTGTGGATATTATATCTAGCAAGCTTGGATATTAATATTTCAGGTGAAATGCAATCGAAGGCTTTGGATAGATCGTAAAATGATGCCTGGCCATAACGGCAGTTCTCAAAGGTCTCCTGGATAAAGTCCGTTAGTGCATTAATGGCTGATGCTGCCGATAGATTGGATCGAAAACCAAACTGGCACGGACTAAGCAAGGCGCGAGACTCAAGGTAAACAGTCAGCTGTGACTTAAGTGCAACCTCAAAGATCTTTGCCAATATGGGTACCACAGATACAGGTCTATAGTTATTAACATTTTTAGAATCACCCTTTTTCAGCACAGGCACTACTTTTGACAGCTTAAGACAGTTTGAGAAAGTATTCTCAGATATACAAGAATTAAAAATTTTACAGAGGGGGTAAACAATAATTTCCCTAAGGGTCCTCACAATCCTTGCTGTAAAGTCATAAGCATCCCTGCTTGGCGTATTCTTGAGATTCGAGATAATATCACGCATGCATGTGGAGAGTTCATTAAATTACAATTTACTCCACCCATTTCAATTAATATGATATTAGCAAAACCCTCCAGTGAATCAATCAAATGCATAATTCATTTTCTTAAATTTAATAAAATAAAACTATGATGCTCAATTTATAATAATCCAAATATCCTGTTCCTAGGTGTGTATGTCTACAGTTTGTTTCCAAAATTCCTGTGTTGTATTGTCTTAATAACAGTAGCCCTATCTACAGCTTTATACAAAAAGGAAATTGCTATATTTAATGCCTCATGTTCACAGCACTTCATATTAAAGCTTCAGGAAATATAGATGGTCACGAGATGGTTTAGAGCCAGGCAGGACGTGATCGTCACCTAATGGAGCTGGCGATTGCCTAGAAGCAAAGCCATAAACAAGCAAGCATAGATTACCTAAAAATGTTGTTTTGAGTCTTCGGGTTCTTCTCGTCGAAGGCAGATCTTTGTGTTATTAACATAAGTAGTTCCACGTGTTCGGTTCTGCTGCTTTATTTCGGGGGGAAACGGGAGACTCAACCGCTCAGTGTGGAAACTAACAACCCCGCTAGAAAGGGAGCAAACGCTGTGAACGTGTGAGGCCTAGTTGTTCCTGCATTCTATCCCGTTCGTCTTCCGCAGTTTTACAAAGAATATTAGCGTAATGGCCGCTATGTGGCGGGAGTGGGAGGGGTAAGGGGATAGCTTGAAAGAAAAGGTCATCTCCTGAGACCAGTAGTACTCTCAAGGGGCATCTAGTGGAAGCCAAGATGCATTGGAAGGGTTTATAAAGAAAGACAAATTTATATATATTGAAAAATGGTTGTATCATGGTTGTGTGTCACTCCAAGACCTGATACCAAGTGAAAAACTAATCTGAACCTGAACCTGACTTGTTTTTATCAACTTGTTTATAATTTGTTGGTTGTTTTTTTTTGTGTTTAAGTAAATAATTATTAGTAAAATAAACACTGCCTGTAACCTGTGATGAGTGTAGAAAAGTATACCAGCATCGTGATGCGTTGATTAAACATAAGCGGCAAAAACACAATTTTATAAGAAGCTAGGAAACATATGTATGTTTTCATTGTACAAGAAAGTTCCATGTAAAATATAAACTTATAGAACATCTAAAAACTCAAAATGATACAAATCGTGCAAGGCGAAGTAAAATTATTTGTCCATTGTGTCTTCACTCCAATATCAATTATAGATGTTTACGGAAACATTTGGAAGTGATCCGCAACACGAAATTAAAGCAAGAGATTTTGGAGTTTCAAAATATAACAGGTTAGATACTTTATAGTAGGTACAATATGTACACAAAACATATTGGAATTTGTGAATATGTATTATACTACGAGTAATTTACTCATAGGTATTGTATTATATGTTAAATATATGTGTTCTTAACAACCTTTTTTTTAGAGTTTACAAACTGGAAATTAAAAATTGAAAATGAAAATGCTTCAATGTCCAAGATACAATATGACAAGATCATATTATGCATGTCATAGAGCATATGCTCCTTGTCTAATTCAAAACCCAAAGAGAAATATAAAAAGTTTAGGCTCCAGCAAGTTCGATCAAGCATGCCCTTCACTTATTATTGCCACAAAATGTGATGCAAAAATATCTGTAACCTTTTAATCAACCCATCTTGGACATTCTTGTGATTTGGGTCACGTAAAATTAAATTCGATAGACAGAATCAAATTACTGATGTACACTATACATATAAAAATATAAATAGTTTTTATTTCCTATGAAATGACTGTTGTATACCTATTTATATTATCTATATCCACATAAAATATGAAAATGATGCAGTAAGTGTTAAACTATGGGTACTGGAAATGAGGAATGCAGATTTTAATCCTATCTTGTATTATAAAGAACAAAGTGAGGAGCATGCAGTATTGAAAAAAGAAGATTTCTTTTTGGCTATTATGACCGAGTTTCAAGAACAACAACTTATAACGTATGGCTCTGACAAATTATGTATTGATGGAACTCACGGACTTAATAGTTATGATTGTATATTATATACAGTTATGATTGTTGATGAATATGGATGTGGTATTCCTGTTTTAATAATAATAATAATAATAAACTTTTTTATTTCAGAATTGTTACAAAAAACAAAATGAAATAACGTCAAAACAAAAAGGAACCATGCAATTAATCACACTGACAAACTAATCTATAACTAATAACATTACATATAGTTAAATTTACATATTTAAATAATCATCCAGCTCGTAAGGTTCAAGTTGAATTAACAGTTTTTTAATTTCTCTTTTAAAAATTCTTATGCTAGTTATTCTTTTTAAGTGTGGCGGTAATTTATTATATAATTTTATACACATATAATGGGGTTGTCTTTCTGTTAACTGAAGTCGGTGTATGGGGTAATTAATGTTATCAGTTCTGGTATTGTAATTGTGATTTACATTTACTGTTTGAAAGAGGTTTTTATTTCTGAAGAAGAACATTAGACATTCATACACATACAAAGCATATACTGTCATTATATATGAGTTTTGGAAAACTGATCTGCATGATTCAATGTAGTCCATTTTTTTGATGATCCGAATTACTCGTTTTTGTGCTACAAAAGTATTTTGAATCATACTGTCCCGACCCCAGAAAGTTTGCAAAGTACATAATTTTTAATGTTTTTTCATTCATATACTTGCCAATGACTCGCATCCCGTAACTTATTGAATTTAATTTCTTTATTAAAGCAGATATGTGAGATGACCAGTCCAAATATTCATTTATGTAAATGCCCAGAAATTTTGAGTCCTTAGAAACTACAATGTCACCTTGATCATCGGTCTCCAGACACTCAACATGGTCTGTTTTGGACTGCTTAGTTCTAAATAATATGGCATTTGTTTTGGATGAATTAAGGATTAATTTATTTTGATTAAACCAATTAATTGCTCGGTGGAGAAGATCTTTACTGCTAACTTGTAACTGATTAATACATTTACTTCCTAATTAATAGGTTAGTATCATCAGCGAAACTAATAATTTTATGGTTAGGTCCATTTATAATCATTAACAAACACAATGAACAAGATTGGTCCCAAGATGCTGCCTTGTGCTATTCCTGAAAAATTGGATAGTAGTTGAGAATTGTATGTTTGCCCATTTTTCGTTATACTTACTGATTGCTTTCGATTGTCCATATATGAAAAAAACCATTTTAAAGCATTGCCCCTTACACCGTACAACTCCAGTTTTTTAAGAAGTATATCTCTATTCAGACAGTCATAGGCTTTAGATAAGTCAATAAATATACCAAATGCTATTTCGCCCCTTTCGAAGATTTCCAAAATTGATTGTATAAATTGAAAAATAGCAGTTTGCGTTGATCTACCCCTTAAATAACCGTGTTGGCTTATATTAAATAAGTTACATTCATTCATAAAAAGCACTAATCTGTTACACATAGCAAGTTCAAGCAGTTTTGAAAACGCTGGCAATAAACTTATTGGCCTATAACTGTCCAAATGTTCAAGATCGCCCTTCTTATATAGGGGTTTTATGAGTGCTACCTTCATATTTTCTGGAAATATGCCATATTTAAAAGAATTATTCATTAAAAAACACAACACTTCTTGCAGTTCACTTAAAGCGAGTTTCATGATACTAGTTGGAATGTCATCTAGTCCACTGCTATGTTTATTTTTGATATTAGTTCCTAGCTCATTTATTTCTTTAGGGGTTACTGGCCTTATATAGATTGATCTATCATTTGTTGGTATATTACACAGATGAGGGTGATCACTCACAGATTGAAACAATTTTGGAACTACATCAATTAAGAATTCATTGTATTTGTCTGCTATTTTTTCAGCATCTCCCTCTAATTTAAGTTCATCTTTTTGTTTTGTTTTACCTGTGATTTCGTGGCAAATTCTCCACATATATTTCATTTTATTATCAGATTTGGATATTCTAGTTTCATAGTTTGTTATGCGTGATTTTTTCAAGAGAGTGTCATACTCTTTTTTTTTTGTTTCTTTATAAAGATCCTTGTATTTATTATCACTTTTACACAAAATTAATAGAACATCAAGTTTTCTTTTACATTCTGTTATTTCTGGGTTGAAACCAATTTTTTTGTTATTAGTATTTTTATTAACTCTTTTTAGGGGGAAATGCTGATTAAAAATATTTTTAAAGGTAGAAATAAAATTTTCCCATTGTTTATTTACATCGAAAATATCAATTTTATATACAATATCCGACCAGTTTTGCTCTCTCAGACTACACAGAAATTAGCTTTATTTGTGTCTGAGAAAAAACGTATGTACTCTTGTTTTTTGATGTTGTCGTCCATCGTTTCAAAAACAATCTTCTGTGCAGTGTGATCCGATATAAAACTTTCAAAAACAATGGCTTCAATAATAGATGAATTTATGAAAATGTTATCTATACAGCTGGAAGAAGTGGATGTTATTCGTGTATTTTCAGAAACGGTAGGTATTAAATTGAACGAACTCGTGATTGAGAAGAGGTCTGCTTTTGTTTTATTTTCTCTTAACATTTCAATGTTGAAATCCCCAGCTATATAGATTACCTTATCTTCGTTAAATATAGATGTTAACATTAGCTCTAGTTTTTCATAAATACCTTTATGTCTCCGTTTGGTGGCCTGTATATAGAAATAATAATTGCATTTAAACTTCCTATTTTACACTCTATGGCAGCACACTCAAAAATGCCGTGAACAGATATATTGTTTAATTTTGACTTAAATCTACATTTAATATTTTGTTTGATGAATATAGCTGAACCACCATGTTGCCCTTCTTCACGACAAAACATAGACACTAAATTAAAGTTTTTAATTGCATAATTTTGCAGTTGATCTTTGGATTTCCAATGTTCTGAGACGCATAGCACCTTACAGTCAGAATGAACACTTAACATTGCATTTATTCTGTCTATGGAGTTACCAATGGACTGCACATTTTGGTGAATAATACTCGATAAAATGCTTGTTTGTGTGCAGTTGCTAATGTTGTTTTCTTTTATAAAAAAGATCCAGAATAGTTAATCTGGTTTCTGAACTGATCTATCCTCCTCCTATACACTGGGCAATTCATATCTCTCGCTGAGTGTTGATTGTCTTCAGGTTTATATCTCATTTTTGTACAGTTTGGGCATTTCATTTGACTGACATAACAATCTTTCCCTAAGTGATCACCTCCACATTTATGACAACATGTTTCATCTTGACAATATTTGGCTACATGTCCAAATCCAGCACATCGAAAACATATCGCTAAGTTTATGTGTTCTTGCACATACACTTTTACAAGGTCAAATATAACTGTCTGTTTTTTTAGGAACCATTTAGATATTTCAGCAGGCGCTTGAAGTATCCAGTTTTCTTTGCTAGGATTTCTGCAGGGTTTTTTATATATAACCTTAATTTTGTCGATAACATTATACTGCAGATCTTTTTCAATTTCATTATTAAGTCGAATAAGTTCATTAATAAATTCGTCATCTGGTATCCCTTTTTCAATGCCAGTTATTACAAACATAGGATCTGTATTTTGGGATTCCTTAATTTTCATATCATTTCTACTTTTGAGGGCTTGTCTCAATTTCTCTTGTTGCGCCTTTGTGCAGCTTTCTACAACTACTGCTCCACTCTTTAGTTGCCTTATATTCTTAAATCCCCCTTCTGTCTCTCCTACTGATATCTCGCCTTTCAATTGACGCACTGTTTCTTTGGCATCTGTAATTTGATCGATTCGTATGACTGTCTTAAACTTTTTTTTAGTTTGTGGAGTTCTCTATTCTTCAGAATTTTTTGCTGCCTCCAAGCTGGGTTTTGACTGCTTATGTGTAACTGTCGCGTAGGTTCGTTCTGACGTTTCTTTGGGATGTATTATAGAGGCTTCTTCCGCTTCTGCGTTAGTATCTTTCCTTTTTCTATTTTGGCCTAGCGTAATAACTTGAAATTCAAGCGCCATTTTGTCCTTTTCCAAAGTACCAATTTTATGCACAAGTAAAGATAGTGATTTATGGATTGTCGAAATAGATGCTCTAATAGAGTCTTGATCATCTTTTTGACAACAGTCACTTTTATGTTCTTTATTTGAGGTTTTCTGAATTGTATCTAACGCAGAGAATACCTGTAGAATTACATTTTCAGTAAGTATCTCGCTGTTGTCATTTTCTGATCTTTCATTACTAATATCTTGGTTAGCTGAGGGTAATCTGTCGCATTGTCTCTTAGTTATATTTTCTTTTTCGGGGGTACTGTCTGTGTCTGATCTATTTCTTTTAATTGACATTTTTCATCAATTTTTTTGTCATTTCTATTAGTTTGCTTATTTGAAGGCGGCGTCCGTGCAACTGATTTTCTAGGTTTGAAAACATCATCAGGATCACAAAGTACGTCATTTTGTAGCACTGTATTAGTTTCTGGCATTTTATCCTTATTCGATTCTGGTACGAATTTGTCAAACGCCCCCGGTAATTTGTTTTGACCATCAGTTGGGTTATCGGTGTTTTTTGTTATCAAGGATTTAGCAGCGTACGTTTTTATTTGTTTGGGATCCTTATCGCAAATTCCAATGATTTTATTTATTTCCGATTTTGATAAACTGGTCGATCCCAGAGAAAAACTCCTCGTTTTTGGTGGAAATTGTTGCGATAATTTCGTTATTTTTAGCAGATCACCTGTACTACCATCACTATTTTCACTCATTTTAATTTGAAAATTTAATTCGACTTTTGAACCGCGTAAATTAACGTATAAGCACGAGCGAATGTAAAACACGTTCTCGGTTACCTAGTATATTTTCTTTATTTTCTTTCTCAAAGCGAGGGGATACTGATATATTTAGATTTTTGTTTGAATGTTTAAAAAGTAGAGTGGGGATAATACAAACAAATGTATTTATGTCCAATGATGCCCCAGCATATTACAATGCTTGGGAGATGTAATGCGTAGAGTATCAAATCGACTATTATGTTCTTGGCATGTTTTAAGAAACTGACAAGAACAGATAAAAGAAAACTTGTTCTTAAAACACTAAAAATTTTGCAAACTGAAACGACTAAGGAAAATTTTGAGTTAGGACTGTCAACGTTTATAAAAGATTTGTATAGTGATTTAGACACTTACGAATTTGGTGAATATTTTACAAGGCACTATTCAAATAGAACTGAAATTTGGGCATACTACTTTAGAAATCATCTCGGTATCAATACTAACATGTACCTAGAATCACGGCATAAAACTATAAAGCACCATTATTTAAAAGGAAAACAATGCAAAAGACTGGACAAAACCTTAAATTCACTTATGAATCTTTTGAGAGACAAGATTTTCGAAAAAATAATAAAATATACCAAGGGTAAATGCTCATCTAAAATGGCTAAAATTAAAGAGGCTCATGTGAAAAGTAGTCTTGTTAAGTTGCAAAATATACAATTTACTGATGATAACAATAAGTGGCTAATACCATCTAGTCAAGATGTTTCGCACAGATATTTGGTGGAAAAACTGAATGAAACGTGTCCAGAAGAAAGTTGATGTTAAACTGTGTGAAGTGTAATATCTGCATACATTCTTATAAGTGTTCTTGCATAGATAATATTATGTACTTAAATACTTGCAAACATATTCATGCAATTCATTCTATCGGAATCGAAGTATCCTAACTATTATCCCTCTTTTAAAGTAGCAATAAATGAGGATAACTTACAGAAAGCTATGGATCCTACAATCTGGCCAAAACATAAGCAGGTGAACCGTTTTTTACACCAAATTCCTGCAAAAAAGAAAGTAGCATAGCACAGAAACCATTTTTAAACCATAGTGCTATACCAAATAACCAATGGACTATCATACACCAAAATGTACGGTCATTAAATAATTGCATTCCAGCAGTTGGCCAACAAAATAGATTCCCAACTGTTATGTCTAACTGAACATTGGCTCAGCAGCAGTAACTAAATGGCACTAAAATAAGGGGCTTCAATCTGGTTTCCAGCTTTTGTAGAGTTGTAAAGCAACATGATGGAGCTGCCCTTTTTGCCCGGGAAGGACTTAAACTTCAAGAACGTCCAGATATTGTAGATATGTCAAACATTTTTAATTTCGAATTTGCGGCTGGGGAAATTACAATAATTACAAAGAAATATGTGTTTATTGTTACCTATAGACCACCCTCAGGGGATTTGGATTTGTTTTTGTGTATACTTGAGGAGATTCTTATTAAAGTAAATGCTGAAAAAGCGACACCAACCCTTGCAGGTGATTTTAACATTGATTTTTCCATCAAAAATAAGCAAACTCTATTATTTCTAGATCTCCTACAGACATTTAATATAGAACCTTGTATTTCTGAAATGACACGCGCCACAAATAATGGTGGCTCATGTCTAGATAATGTGATGGCTCCTGTATCCCTGGTAATGAGTGCTAAGTTGCATAATGCACACATATCAGACCACCTAGCCCAGGAGGTGAATCTTAATTTGGAGTGCAGGTTAGGTACACAATCTTGCCTTAAAAGAACTTTTAGATGCTGACATACTTTCTTTCACAAATGCCTTGAGGCTTGAAAACTGGCAAGATGTTTATGACTCCAATGATGTAAATTTAAAGTGGCAGATATTTTTGAACATTTTTTTATATTATTTTAATATGTTTTTTCCATTAAAAAAAAATCATATTAAGCCTGGTTATAGGATGATTTATAATGATCCAGAAATCGATGAATATAAGAAGCAGCTGGATCTCTTTTATATTCTCTCTAGACACTATGAAGAAGCTAGAGATATCTATACGGAGTTAAAGACAAAATATGCCAAACTCTTACAGTCTGCAAAGAATAACCATTATAATAAAAAAATTAGCGAAGCACAAAATAAGAGTCGTGCGACCTGGCATGTTGTGAATGAACTTACAGGGAATAAGGCATGTAAGAACAGTGTCCCATCAGGTGACTTTCAAATTAATGCAAACAAGTTTAATGATCTATTCATCAACAGCGCAAAGTTAATAATAAAAAAAGGGGATATTAATTTGAACACACCATGTACACTCAATTTCCCTTGTATGAAAACCTCAATGTACTTGTCTGACGTTACTGTTACAGAGATAATAAATATATCCAACAGCATTAAGAATAAAAAAAGTTCAGGATCTGATGAGGTGCCTGTTTTCGTTGTTAAAAAGTGCATTGAAGCAATAGCTGAGCCCTTATGTGACATACTGAATTGCTCTTTTCGAACTGGAATTAGATAAACTAAAAGAGGCCCTTGTCTTGCCTCTTTATAAAAAAGGTGACCATGAAATTCTTTCTAATTACAGGCCAATAAGCCTCCTATCATCCTTCTCAAAATTTTTCGAAAAAGCCTTTTACAACCGCATCTATAGCTTTTTTTCCAGTATGAACTTGTTCGCTGATTTTCAACATGGTTTCTTGAAAAATAAAACAACTAAAACCGCTGTATATGATTTTTTGACAGCGATATATGGAGCTTTAGAGGAGGGAGAGGTAGCAGCTGGTCTATTCCTTGACCTCTCAAAGGCCTTTGATTGTCTTGATCATAGTCTTCTCTTGGATAAACTTTCCCGGTATGGTATAAGGGGAAATGTGCTGTCCTGGGTTAAATCATATTTGAGTAATAGGAGGCAAAGAGTCATTCTCAGGCAGGAGAATAATAAATAAAGTTTGAGAATATCAGTCTTGGAGTACCCCAGGGCAGCATCCTAGGACCACTGTTTTTTGTGATTTTCCTGAACGATCTTCCAACAATAAACCATGAATTTACAAATATTTTGTTTAATTATGCAGATGATACTAACTTGCTTCTGAGAGATAGGTCAGTGCCATTACTGATGGATTTAATGGATGATAATTTTAGACAAGTAAAGCAGTGGTTCTTGAGCAACCGCCTAGTCCTGAACACTGAAAGAACAAAATGTGTAATTTTTAAAACATCTCAAAGAAAACTACTTGTCCCAAGCTCAATTGACATAGATGGTACAAATCTTGAGATTGGAGAAAATAGCAATATGCTAGGGATTACACTGGACTCCACACTTAAGTTTGATGTCCAGATAGATTGTTTATGCGCTAGACTCTCTAGTGCATGCTATTCTTTACGAATAATATCAAGAAATCTTAACCTAAACGTATCAAACACTGTATACCATGCGAATATCTTGTCCATTATACACTACAGCATTCTTTTTTGGGGTGGCACATCAGGGGCAGAAAGAGTGTTTAGAATACAGAAACAGGCATTGCTTATTATGTTAAAGTTAATATTTAGATCATCCTGCAGGGGTCTTTTCAGAACTCAGGGACTACTTACAGTTGCTGCTTTGTATATATATGAGTGTATTATGTTTCTTAAAAAATATGAAGGCAAGTTGAAACATCTTGAAATAAATCATGCTCATGATACCAGAAGAATAGGCAGATACAACGTGCCACGCCGCAGTTTGACACTTACTGAGCATAGCTGTCATTATAACTGTATAGTTTTTTGCAACAACTTACCACCTCACATAACAAATGCCAAGAATAGCAAAAACTTTGGAAAGAGTCTTTTCAAGTATTTATGTAATCTAGAGCCATATAAGGTCAATGACTTTTTTATATAGGAAATTTTTAAATGTTACTATTTAATTGTATTATTTTATCCTCTTTTTTCTGACTGTTAATTGACATATTTCAAACTTGTAATAAGTGTGTATTTTGTTTTACAATTGTTTTGAAATAAAGCTATCTATCTATCTATTAAACTGAATGTTGTACTGGATCATGTTGTTAGTTATTTGATTTTTTTTTATTATCCTATTACCCCAAGTGATTTAGATCAATATAGTCTGGTGATCATTTTATATTAGAATTTTGTCTAATGTGTTGTGTATCAATGTTAAACCCTCGGTTAAACCTAACCTAATATTGACATCATGATATATTTATTTTAGTCTTCCGGTTCATCTCGTCGAAGGCAGACCTCTGTGTTATTAACATAAGTGGTTCCCCGTGTTCGGTCTTGCTGCTTTATTTCGGGGGGAAGCGGAAGACTCAACCGCTCAGAGTGGAAACTAACGTTAGAAAGGGAGCAGACGCTGTGAACGTGTGAGGCCTAGTTGTTTTTGCATTCTATTCCGTTCGTCTGCCGCAGTTCTACATAGAATATTAGCGTAATAGCCGCTATGTGGCGGGAGTGGGAGGGATAAGGGGATAGCTTGAAAGATAAGGTCATCTCGTGAGACCAGTAGTGCCCTCAAGGGGCATCTAGTGGAAGCCAAGAAGCAATAAAAAGACATTGACGGATAGTACCAAAGAAAACAGATTAAATTGAAAATATAGCAACCACATCGGCTGTATATCCCAGGCAGCTTAAGGCCGTTAAACTGAAGAGAAAAAAGAAAAGAATATTTATTTTAGGAGAATGCACTAATAGTGAGCTTAAGTGAGCATCATCAAAGTACTCAAGCTGAGACAGTCGAGGCACGAGTCGGAAATTACTTAGACACACGTCAAGCAATCAATGCTGCCAGTACAAAAGATAAAAGACCTAAAAGGCCAAAGGTGTGGTACATTTTCTAAAATCATGTCATGACAAAAAGTGTACTAAATTGCGGAAAAGAGTACAAAACAAGTGGCAATACAACAAATTTAAGTGACCATTTAAAACGATGCCATCCCAACCCAATAAATGTAGTAGATAGGGAATCTTTTGACGTAGACACTGATAGCGCATCTACTTCCGCAGATTCTAGTACCCGTTATTCTATCAGGTCAAAAGTCCTTTTCTTCAAGCGGGAAAATGAATACAGTGAAAGTTCGCAATGAAAAAAATAAATTGACAAGGCAGTTACAATAAATTCCACTGGTTTTCAAGCATTCACCATTGTCAAGAATTTTCTAAGTTCGCTAGATCCTAGATATATTCTTCCCAGTAAATATGCAATTAGAGAAAAAATCATGAAGCAAATGTACACTGATAGTTGTCAGAAGCTTAAAGAAATTTTAAAACATATTAAATATGCTGCTATCACTTCTGACTCCTGGTCATCACGGGCAACTGAGTCACATTTAACTGTAGCATGCCATTTTGTTATTAGAAATTTCGAATTAAAATCAATAGTACTCTGGGCAACACCATAGAAAATATCGTGCATTGTAACAGAGAATGATCCAAATATGATAAAATCCTGTGAAATTTTGAAAAAAAGTCTTCCCTGCTTCGCCCATACAATCAATTTAGTAGTCCAAGAGGCTAAATAATTATTAATTAATAATTATAATTAATAATATTAAATATTAAACCTATATTAATAAATAACAAAAGGCGACAACAAGATATGCAAAACCACCATCTATTTTGGAGGGTAATGCTATTGGCCTGACTTTTATTTTCCGAAATTAAACTTTGGCTATTTTACGTAAATGCCAATGATTTCAGGTCTTTAAAACTATTCGCCCAGAAATATCTGGTTCCAGCATCGTAGTAGAATCTGAAAGAATATTCAGAAACATAACCATTGGCTTTAAATAGGAAGCCAATGCCTCTGGCAAAAATTTCACATCCCACCGAATTTAATCATTTACGCGCGGTTAGTATATTGCCTGTGCTATCAAAGATCCTAGAGAAGGTGAGGGCTAATCAAATTAGGTTGCATGTGAATAAATTTAAAATACTTCCTTACAAACAGTCAGGTTTTTTAAAGGATGATTATGCGCCACCGCACTGGCATGTGTAACAAATGACATTTTATACTCACTAGATAATCAAAAGATGTGTGCTTTAATACAATTGGGTTATTCCAAGGCATTTGATGTGTTGAATCATGACATAATGCTGGCGGTTTTAAGTTATATTGGATTTGATTATTCTTCACTTAACCTAATTGGGTCATATTTCACAGATAGTGCATTGGATAGTTTAAATGTAATTTTGGATGGACAAACTTTTAAATTTCTTGACAATTGTAGATAGCTAGGGCTAATTATAGACTACAAATTAAGATTTAGGGTGCATGTAAATGCATTACTCAAAAGGGCTTACTCGTCTTTAAAACTTATATTACCTCGGCAATGCTTAAGCATTAAAACTAAAAAACACTGCGAATCGTTAGACCTAACCTTATATGTTATAAATTAAGAGACGCTGGTTGGCTAAATAGGATTAACCAACGTAAACTTCACTTTGCCTGTTTTTGTTATAAAATTATTTAGTTTAAAAAGCCTTCATATCTGCTAGATAAAATAACTCTTCGTAGTGATGTCCACAATTTAAACCTACGCCTACAAGTAAAAAAACAATTCCTTCTCATAAAAAAGAAATATTTAAGAGATCGTTTTCATATAATATTGCTACCTGCCATGGAATTAAGGACTTCGATTTTGCGTTGTCAACGTCTGCCTTTAAAAACAGATATAAGAGTTCATTATTATCAGAGTAAATTGCATCCACTGTTTTTAAAGTATTTTATGCATTTTAATTGATTTAGTGATCTATACCACCTTGTTTTTAATAGTGTTTTATTTATATATTATAATTATTTAGTCATTTATAAATTTGTACCACTTTATTTATAATAGAGCACTTAAACAAAAAAAAAATATTTCAAAGTATGTTACGCATATTTGTATGGTCTATTTGCTTTTCTGTATGTTTCATATAAAATAATAACGGCACTTGGGGAAGAATTGGTACAAGTTACCTATTAAGTTGCCTTTTATTTACCCCTTTGTTTTTAAGTTATATTTATATACATTTGTATTGATTTTTTGGGGAAGTAATAAACATAAAAAAAATTACTGCAATTTAGACCAACTATTACTTATAATTAGACAAATAGATAATCTTTTTCTAGCAGGGGTGGCAAACGACAGTGGCGTCACGACATCGAATTTTCTTTAAAAACAAAATGTTAAAATTGAGTTGACTTCCTTATAGTAGCTTTAAATTGGCTGAAAGTTTAACCACTTAATGAATATACATAGACAAATATATAGTTTTTTTCTGGGGGTGACAAACGACAGCGGCGGCAAGTGACTGAATTTTCTTCAAAAAAATTGCTGAAATTGGATTTACTTTCTTATAACAGTTTCTAAATGAGCGCAATTTTGACCAACTATTGCTTACAATTAGATGGTCTTTTTCCAGCAGGTGACAAACAACAATGGCATGACCACATCGAATCTTCTTTTTAAAAAATATTAAAATTGACTTAACTTCCTTATAATACCTTTAAATTGGCTGACATTTTAACCACTTAATGAATATACATAGACAAATATGGAGTTTTTTTGTAACAGGGGGTGATAAACGACAGCGGGGGTACAAGAACGTATTTTCGTCAAAAGAATAGGGAATTTGAATGAACTTTCTTATAGTAGTTTCAAAGTGACAGCAATTTTGACCAATTATTGCTTAGAATTAGCCAAATAGATGGTCTTCTTGTAGCAGAGGTGACAAACAACAGTGGTGGCACGACATCGAATTTTCTTAACAAAAAAATATTTAAATTGAGTTAACTTCCTTCTAGTAGCATTAAATTAGCTGAAATTTTAACTACTGAATGAATATATAAAGACAAATACATAGTTTTTTTGTAGTGGAGGTGACATACGTCAGCGGCGGTACGAAACTGAATTTACTTCAAAAACATTGCTAAAATTGAGTTTACTTTCTTATAGTAGTTTCTAAAGGACTGCAATTTTTACAATTAGACAAATAGATTGTCTTTTCCCAGCAGGGGTGACAAACGACAGTGGCATCACGACATCGAATTTTCTTGAAAAAAAATGAGTTAAGTTCCTTATAATACCTTTATTATAAAATACATAAAGACAAATATATAGTATTTTTGTAGCGGGGAGACAAACAACAGCGGCGGGCGGCACGAGTCCGAATTTTCTTCGAAAAAATCGGAAAATTTGGGTTAATTTTTTCATAGTAGTTTCCAAAACACTGCAATTTGGATCAGTCATGACGCCATTGCTGTTTGTCACCCCTGCTGGAAAAAGACCATTAATTGTAAGCAATAACTGGTCAAAATTGCAGTAATTTAGAAACTGCTATAAGAAAGTAAACTCAATTTCAGCAATTTTTTTGAACAAAAATCAGTCTCGTGCTGCCACTGTCGTTTGTCACCCCACTACAAAAACCTCTCTATTTGTCTATGTATATCCACTAAGTGTTAAAAATTCCAGATAATTTAAAGCGACTATAAGAAACTTAACTAAATTTTAACTTTTTTTTAAAAGAAAATTCGATGCCGTGACGCCATTGTCGTTTGTCAACCCTGCTGAAAAGGACCATCTATCTATTGGTCTAATTGTAGGCAATAGTTGGTCAAAATTGCAGTCACTTAAAAAAACTACTATAAGAAAGTTAAGTCAATTTCAGCAAGTTTTTTGAATAAAATTCAGCCCAGCTCGCTAAAGTAGCTATAACTGTTTTCACTACTACTCTTTAAGAGTTTTTCCGTATTTATTACTAATAATCCTACGATATATCATTAAACACTTTGGGTTACACGTTTTTAAGTATTATGTACGTATTTGTTACTACGAATTATACTTTATAGTAATTTTCCATGTAAAGTAATTATATAATAACTACCGCCAAGCAACTAGTTACGGAATTGACTCTAAGGGCGTCATTTCTTTTCCGTGACATAATAGTAATTATTCAAAGTTACGGTTTCTAATCTGTTTACTAAATTACAACTTTTAAGTATCAGTACTTTCCTGAACCTTGCAGGGACGTTCAAGTGTACTCCTATAACTTGTTACTATCAAGTAAAACCAGTCGTTGCAGAGTAGAAAAAAAGTTATCGTCTAACGTTACTTTAAACTGGCTATTGCCAGTCGTTATTCTTTTGTTGCAACTTTAGAGTAAGAATTACAGTAATTATTTAACACAAGTAAACTATTACCTCTTGTACTTAAAATTCCAACTTTGAATAAATAAATGTACAGGAAAGAGCCTAGCCGTGACCTTGACGAGACCGGGAAGAATCCCAAGATTCAAAACGATGGCCCATCAAAATGACAACACCTTGTTTCCGGTTTTCAGTGGCGTATTCAATTCGATTTTTACTTTAAAATTTTCGAAATAATTTGGAAACTTATACTTTTGAAAAAGAATTTTAATTATAGTATGGAACAAGCGAATTAGTGTGCCAATTTAACAAAAAACTGGTGAAACATTAAAATTCATGTCTTTAACAGCTCACTTTAGATATGATTAAATTTTACTTTTTACATAACAAACCAAAGTACAATTTAAAATTTAAATTAAAACCCATATTAAAAGCACAAGGAAGAAAGGAATTTCGTTCTACCGGTAAGCGCATTTATATTTTCGTAAGAAATTAACTAGACACTTTTAAATCCGATTTAAAAGCAAAAATAATTGTTATTATAATTAAAATCATAATTCTTAAAATGTCAAACAGTTAGATTAAGAACCATGTAGTATAAAAAAACTATAGTAGCGTAACACTTCATGTAATATTTTCAAACATTCAAATTACCTTAAGTATGTTTTAAAACAAGAGAAAAAAGTTATGGGTATCTAGGAACAATTTTATACGACAAAATACGTTTTAAGATCTAACATTATATTCTCCTTTTTTTGGGTCTGATTCGTGTACTGTGCTGAAGTGGAAACAGTTTGATTATATTTTTCAACAAATGTTATTTGTTTAACTTACTTAGACTAAGCATGACCTAAAATATGTTCCATTTTGTGAAATTAATGGGTACACAGTAAATATTTATACAATAAAAACTATTATATATATATATATATATATATATATATATATATATATATATATATATATATATATATATATATATATATATATATATATATATATATATATATATATATATATATATATATATATATATATATATATATATATGGGTTAGGTCTGGTTAAGTTACTTTACACTTACAGAATTCAAATTTTTATTGTTAGTATTTCTGGGAAATCTTAAACGATGTAAGATTAGATTAGGTTAGTTTTTTTTACTGATTTAAATTCATTTTGGGTTAGACTTAAAAATATATTACACTAAGAATAGCTCATGAAAGTACAAATATTTGGGCTACTTATGATTATATTTTAGTTACCTGCAATAAATAAATAAATTAATAAATGCAAAAAAAATACTATATTTTTGGAAAAAATTACAATCATTCCGACCTATGGTTTTATCAAAGTCTATATATAGTATTATATAGACTTTGGTTTTATAGTGCAGAATGGTTATATTCCTTTAAAGGAGTATATTATAATCCCATTGTAAATAAATTAAAATAATTTGTGTGTAAATAAGGCCTACGCCTTCGTTAAACAGACAAAGTATTTTTTTATCTGGCTATTTTTTTATACATATCAAAATGTTTCTATTTGTGTTTGAGCCTTCATCATGTAACTGGTTTTATCTATGGTTAGGTTAGGTTAGGTATAGACTTTGGTTTTATAGTGCAGAATGGTTATATTCCTTTAAAGGAGTATATTATAATCCCATTGTAAATAAATTAAAATAATTTGTGTGTAAATAAGGCCTACGCCTTCGTTAAACAGACAAAGTATTTTTTTATCTGGCTATTTTTTTATACATATCAAAATGTTTCTATTTGTGTTTGAGCCTTCATCATGTAACTGGTTTTATCTATGGTTAGGTGTATGGGTTTAGAATATTCATAGCTACCGCAGAGTAGGGATGGGTACCAGCACTGCCGGATTAAGGGGGCGGCTTTTGGGGCTAAAGCCCTGGGCCCCACAATACGAGGGGCCCCAAAGAACCTTTTAATTTGTTTAATTTAGTTACAAATTATTGTACATAATATATTTAAAATTTAAAGGGGGAAATCGTTATTAAATGCATGTAATTTTACAGTTTCCATGTCGACATCTATCAATCAGGACACGGCGCACTAATTATGCACTCGAACGAGATTTTGTTTTAGTAAAGTGAAAAAGTGTTCAAGAGTATATTCTGGATTATAACGGATTAATTGATTGATACAAATATACAACATACATATTATGTCTTTACTACCTAGAAAATATTTGAATGGAAGTAAGGTAATTATAACTATACTACATAAAGTAATAATGTATTATGTTAATGTGTATTTACTCAGAGTTGAGCTCAGGGGCGTGCAGTCCATGGAAGCAAGAGAAGCAGTGCTTCCCCAAAAAAAATTACAAAACCTCTTCTAAAATGTAATTTTTGAAATAGGAAACTATTAATTTAGTTATTTAGTTATATTAAAAATGCTAAAATATGAAAATAAAACAGACGGAAGTATTCAAGAGCGATTTTTAGGTTTTAAGAATGTGTCTGAAAATCGTACAGCAGATGCATTATATACCGTAGTTTATAATGTTACTAAAGAAATTAATGTAGAGAAAAAATTAGTTGCTCAAAGCTATGATGGAGCTGCAGTGATGGCAGGACAATTAGGGGGTCTGCAAGCTAAAGTTCGAGAAACTTTCCCAAGTGCTGTGTTTGTCCATTGTTTTGCTCATAAATTAAATTTGGTTTTATTCCAGTCCATCAATCACATTAAAGAGTGTAAAGTATTTTTCGTTACTGTAAGTGGCATGGTTGCATTTTTTTCCAAGTCAACAAAACGTACACAAGCTTTGGACTCCATTGTTCACAAACGATTGCCCAAAGTAGCTCCTACTAGGTGGAACTATAATGGAAGACTTGTGTTAACAGTATCTGAAAATCGTGAATCACTGATTGAACTATTTGAGAATATGATAGAAAATAATGAAACGTGGGACTCAGAAGCAATAAATAGTCCGAGGGGGTTTTTGGATTGTTTGAAGTGAGATTTTAATTATTTGTTGAACATATTTTCAGAAATATTTCCATTCTCGGACAATCTTTTTAATATATTACAAACTAAAACAAATGATATTGCTTTTTGTCTAAAAAAAGTGGATGATTTTAAGCCTATGTTAAGCCAAAAAAGAGATGACTTTGACCTATTTTGGGAGAAAACGATGACGTTAAATGTAGAGCCACAAGCCAAGCGTTTTCGAACAGACAAGGTGGGAGATGTTCAAACATCATACAGACGCCTCTTTTATGAAATAATCGATCAAATTCAGCAACAAATAAACTATAGATTTAACAGTTTAAATGATTTTAAATTCCTCGAGCTCTGCAATTTTGATGCATTTAAAGGAAAAACTTTTCCAGAAGAAGCGTTTAAATCTCTTCTTCTTCATTATGGCCAGTTCTTCAACCGAGTGTTACTGCGATCTGAACTAAAAGTGATTTACGAAACTGATGACATTAACGCAAAAAACAACGCTAAGGAACTAATGCAATTTTTAAAAGACAATGAGCTGGAAGATGCCTACACCAAAGTGTCGAAATTGTGTGAATTAGTATTGACAACACCTGCTACAAGTTCATCAGTAGAACGCAATTTTTCAACACTTAAACGTATAAAAAATTTCATGAGAAATTCAACGGGGCAGGAGAGACTTTCGCATACATCGCTGCTGTCCATTGAAAATAAACTTCTCCAAAATATGTCGGAGCATCGACCCTTTTATGATGACGTCATTGGCGAATTTGCAAAAAATGATCGAAGAATCGAATTATATTACAAATAGGTAAGTTTCTAAAAATTGCTTCTCTTTCTTAAAATTTCACCGCACACCCCTGGTTGAGCTAGAAGCCGGTAAAGTTTACTAAATATATGATATGTAAAGATTTGATATTTTCAGCTTATACCTTCGTATTGTTATTTAGGGGTGCACTAAAAAAAAGAATTTTGTGACACTTTGATTTTAGATGGTAAAAATGCGCAAAAAACCTGTGGAAAGTCTCAATAGTGACAACTTTCGAGTGAAATTTTGAAACTTAGGTAATAATAGCGCGTCCCTGTCGTAAGCGCTATCGTGATGAACCTGTATGGCGTATATGTTAATATACCGTATGTATTACGATTTACGTTATTAAATATAGAAATAATACTGTGGGTTTTGGTATTCTTGACTATTTGTTTCATATTTATATTGAGTGTTATTATTAATTATAGGAATAATTTTTGTTTTTTGATACATTCGGCTATTTGTGCATATTTATACTGAGTGTTATAAATATGTAAAGCCAACTTTACTAATAAGGTTTTTTAGTGTGTTTTATCTATACTAATATATAAAAGCCTTAAATGACTTGACCACTCCCTGACTCATTAATCACAATCCTGCCCAAACCGCTTGATGTAAAAAGCTGAATTTTAGCAAACAGGTTGATTGTAGTGTGCAGGGGTTCGATAAGAAGAAGCTTTTCAAAACTCAAATTCTAAGGGGTGAAACCTCTCCTTAAATTTTATTTTTTACATACTTTAAATTTTTTTTTTAATATATACAGGGTGTTTCAAAAAATCGGGTCATCGGTTAATCACGCTCGTGCTCAAATAGCTCGACTTAAAAAGCTGAATTTTACATGGCATAAAATGTTTATTAATTCTTTTGGTTATGTTTTGACTAGCTTTTGATTCTAGAGGCCCCTTTTGTTAAAATAGCCCCGGGCCCCAAGAGATCTTAATCCGACACGGGGTACCAGGTGATGTTTACTTTTAACAAAGATATTCTACCATTTTGCTATTTATGAATGTTACGCTAAAATTAAACGACATGTTTAATTGGCCTAGCCGCGAACGAAACTAAAAATATGGGCAACAATTAAGCTGAGAAATAATAAACATTGATTCACAGAAATGGAAGATACTTAAACTGAAGGAAATAATTTTGTCTAAATAACAATAGTCGTTAGCGGTTTTAAAAACTAAAACAATTTTTTTCTAGTAATTTTATAGTTAATTTGTTTTCAAGAATTATATTATTTTCGTATTAGAATTAACCAGTGAAAAATCTAATTTAGAGTTTTAAGGAAAACTATAACAGCCTTTTACAAATGACATAAAAAGGAAATTTTATATTTGGTGTAAATTGGCGCTGTGTGAATCTGATATCGCAATGTATTTTTTTTCGCCGGTTCTATTCATAACGTTTCATCACATGGCTGATGTCAATAATAATTATTGTATCCATTGCATTAGAGATTCTAACAGAAAGGTCTCTCTCTGATCACATGCTTTTCGATATTTTTTCGCCCAGCCATTTTAAAACGACTTATACTTGGGTTATTTCATGACAGAATAATAATTATGTATAGTCCCTACATGAGGTGTATTCTTAGTCAGGAGACAAAGGTCTCTCTCTTTCTACTCATTTAAATATTCTTGTTCATTTTTTTATGATTACAGCTGTACACGAATGTTCAAAAATAGTATTATGAAATAATAATGGACGTCAAATTACATTACTAAATTCACTTATATTTTTTTCTCAGACAAATCAATATCAATATCGAATCAAATATGTAACTTTAATTTATATATCTAAGAAAACGCACATTTACTTAAATATGTATATATATATATATATATATATATATATATATATATATATATATATATATATATATATATATATATATATATATATATATATATATATATACATACATATATATATATATATATATATATATATATATATATATATATATATATATATATATATATATATATATATATATATATATATATATATATATATATATATATACATATATATATATATATATATATATATATACATACATATATATATATATATATATATATATATATATACATATATACAGGGTGAGTCGGGAGGATCGCCCCAAACTCCAGGAGTGTGTTCTATGAAAGATACTGATTTAAAAAAACTCATATGTTCTTATTCGATTTTCATTTGTTTTCAACTTACAACAAAAATAAGATTTCAAGCATAATTCCATACATACAACATAATAATTATAGGGTGCTTAGAAATCAAAATAAGTTAATGTTCCATTTACTGGTACTATACCTGTCAGTGTCATTTTTGAATTCGTACCTGTCAGTGTCATTTTTGAATTCGAGCTGTTAAACATATTCCAAAATGCCGAATTTTTACTCACACTTAGAGTATGCGAATATGATATTTGTTTATGGTTTTTGCAATGGGAATGCTACAGCTGCTGCTGAAGAATACCGTCAACGATTCCCATTTCAACGTCATCCTGATAAGAAAGTATTTATGAGAGTTTTCAACAAACTATGCGAAAGCGGAACACTTCCCAGTGCCAACACAACTTCTGAAAGAGCTACTCAACAAACTTTAGAAGAAGTAGAAAATATTCTGGACCTAGTAGAAGAAGATGCAACCATCAGTTCACGCAGAATGGCTGCTCAGTTGGACATTCCACAAAAAAGAGTGATAAATACGCTCCACGAGCAAGGTTTGTATCCTTACCACTTACAAAAAATCCAACATCTACAGCCAGAAGATTTTGCCAAACGTATGGAGTTTTGTCGGTGGATAGACAATAATCGTCATCTTATATCGCGCATACTTTTCACGGACGAAGCAACATTTACTCGTGACGGTATTAATAATAGTCGCAATTGCCATGTCTGGTCAGAGGAAAATCCGCATGCAACAGTCGAGAGCAACTTTCAACATAGGTTCTCGGTAAACGTATGGTGTGGTATGATAGATAGTTATGTCATTGGCCCTTTTATTTTGGAAAATCGCCTCACAGGGGACTACTATTGTGAATTTCTCGAAAATGAATTACAAGGACTACTGGAGGATGTTCCCCTAAACATCAGAAGGCAAATGTACTTCCAGCATGATGGAGCTCCAGCACATTTCGCACATCAAGTCAGGCAACACTTAGACGGGAGGTTTCCAAGGCGTTGGATTGGTCGCGGTGGTCCTATTATTTGGCCTCCAAGATCTCCTGACCTCACTCCACTCGATTTCTGTTTATGGGGCTGGTTAAAAAATGAAGTGTACAAAGTGAGAGTGGACACTCGAGAAGCACTTATTCAGCGTATTAGAAATATTGCAGATGAAATTAAAGAAAGGCATGAGGCAATTAGAAGAGCAACAGGTGTCCTACGTAGACGAAGCCGAAAATGTTTAGAGCTCAATGGGGGCATTTTTGAACATTTAATATGATGAAATCTAATGATTGAAACGTTAATTTGTTAGATCTTGTTTATATTCTAATTTATGCTGTAAGTTGAAAACAAATGAGAATCGAATAAGAACATATGAGTTTTTTTAAATCAGTATCTTTCATAGAACACACTCCTGGAGTTTGGGGCGATCCTCCCGACTCACCCTGTATATATATATATACAGGGTGTTCCTTAATGACATGCTAATATTTAAGGGGGTGATTCTTGGACCCATTTTAAGAAAAAATCTTCATATGAACTGATGTCCTAAACGTCTTAACTTTTGAGATACAGGGTGCTAAAGTTTTCAGAAAAAAAATTATTTTTTTTAATAACTGTGATACTACTGTAGATATCTTAATGAAATTTGGTACACGTGTTCTATGCATCAAGATGCATTTTCTAATGTACAAGCAATTTTATTCTTTTTACCAGTGGCGTCCGTACGCTTTTGCTTAGAATATTTTTTGGAGAAAAAAATGGTACGCCACTGCTTTATCTTAAAATAAAAATTATTTTTGGAATTCTCATTCATTTCTGAGCAAATTCGATCTCTTGATTTTCTTTCGGCCGACGCATAGTTTTCGCTTAAAAAAATAAAAATCGTTTTACTTCAGGGTCAAATCGTTAAAAATCTGATAGGGTGACTGTTGTGTGGAAATCGCTTATTTATCGGGTGAAAGAAAATTATGACATCGAATGTGTTCATAAACGAAAAAGTTTTCTCGTCTGATGGTCCGTTCTTGATTAAATAATTGAGTTAAAATTGCTTCATAATATCTCAATACCAACTAATAATAATTTTTAAACCCATAAATCTAGTAGTCCTGGAATAAATTACGTTTTTACAAACGTCGATGTCAAATGACTTAAAGTAAGCTGTTGGTGTTCAAAACCATCTCAGTGTGTCATCTCTTTGGTTTTTAGTGTTTCATTGAAGTTATTGAAGTTATTTTCGCCGTTTTTTCGAATAATATCATTAAATATGGTAAATTATACGAATGCGGAAATGGCGGCAATGCATTATGCATATGGCCTCGCAAATGGTAATGCAACAGAAGCCAGACGCATTTATCAGGAAAGATATCCTAATCGTGCCTTGCCAGATAGCCGAACCTTTTCGAATATTCATCGCCGACTTAGCGAAACAGGTAGTTTCAATAAAGGTACTTCGGAAGGCAGACCTCGAACTGTCAGAACACCTGAAGTTGAGGAAGCGGTGCTGCAAGAAATCGACGAACATCCTGAGACGAGTATCAGGAAGACTAGAGCTTTGAATATTTGTCACCAAATTGTTTGGCGTATTTTAGTTGACTTTTTGTTATATCCATATCATATTCTAAGAGTACAGGCATTACTCCCCAGGGATTTCCCACAGCGTGTGAACTTCTCTCAGTGGTATCTTCAGAGTATTACACTAAATCCGCAGTTTGAGTCACAAATTTTTTTCACAGACGAAGCAACTTTTTCTAGGAATGCTATTCAAAATTTCCATAACAATCATGTGTGGGCGGAAGAAACCCGCATGCCACCGCATGAAACCCATTTTCAAGAACAATTTTCGCTTAATGTTTGGGCAGGAATTATTAGTAATCATCTCATAGGCCCATTTTTCCTACCAGGACGTCTTGATGGACGGTCTTATTTGCATTTTCTCGAAGAAGAACTACCTGGGTTGCTTGAAGATGTACCAGTTGCGTTAAGGCATCGCATATGGTACATGCACGATGGAGCACCGGCTCATTTCAGCGTAATTGTCCGAAATCATTTAGATACAGTTTATCCTGATCGTTGGATAGGTCGCGGAGGACCTCAGCAATGGCCAGCAAGATCCCCCCCGATCTCAATAGTTTGGATTTCTTTTTATGGGGGCACCTTAAAACTCTAGTGTACAAAACTCCCGTTAACACTGTAGAAGATTTAAGAGAGCGAATAGTTGCCTCGTGTGAAACTATACAGAATACGCCGGGAATATTTGAACGAGTGCGCAATTCCATGCGTAGACGGGCGGAAGCATGCATATTAAGTGAAGGTGGCCACTTCCAACAATTTTTATAATTAATGTTAGTATTGTTAATAATTAATAAAATTAAGCCGTTTCTGTAAACTTTATTTTCTGCAAGCTGAAATCCCCGCTGTAATTTATTGGCACATGAAAGTTTTTTAAAAATTGTTTCCTAAAGTAATCAATCCTAAAGTAAAGTAAATCAATTACTTATTTCTAAATTAATTAATATTTATTATTAAATGAACTGAATAGCACTAAAAAAAAAAAAAACGCTTTCCACACAACAGTCACCACATCAGATTTTTAACGATTTGACCCTGAAGTAAAACGATTTTTATTTTTTTAAGCGAAAACTATGCGTCGGCCGAAAGAAAATCGAGAGATCGACTTTGCTCAGAAATGAATGAGAATTCCAAAAATAATTTTTATTTTAAGATAAAGCAGTGGCGTACCATTTTTTTCTCCAAAAATATTCTAAGCAAAACGCGTACGGACGCCACTGGTAAAAAGAATAAAATTGCTTGTACATTAGAAAATGCATCTTGATGCATAGAACACGTGTACCAAATTTCATAAAGATATCTACAGTAGTATCACAGTTATTAAAAAAAATAAATTTTTTTCTGAAACCTTTAGCACCCTGTATTCAAAAGTTAAGACGTTTAGGACATAAGTTCATATGAAGATTTAGCAATACGCAACCTAAAGTTCAATAAATCATAACATAAC